>JAJOOS010000311.1:0-58027 GCA_029582725.1 Solanum chiquidenum
TACCCATGATGGCTACATGGTTTATGGAGACTTGAGTTAATATGAACTCGCATCCCCATATCGGTGCTCAATACTACTCCCAAAAATATACTTAGCTCATATATTTTAAAAAGCAACTTCTTTCTTTGGGTTGAGATAATTACATAAAACTTATCTTAAAAGATCTCTTGGAATTGATCTTCCCTTTTCTTGTTCAAATGTGAAAACATGTTTATAAACTTCTTTAGGAATACTTAGTTCCCTAATAGCTCTTTGAGAAATGAACTCAACTCTTACTCTTTGCTTAACTTGAAAACTTGAGTCTTGAAATGAATTTAAAACATTGTTAAAGACTCTTGAAAACTTTAAGAAACTTTGCTTTGACTTACTCCTTAACTTCTAGACTTGACTCTTAACTTCTTTGACTTTGATCCTAACTTTCTTTGAAATGAATTATGGATTCAAGGTTCATGATCTCATGTTTATGGATGATTTCATGATGTTTAGATGTACCTTAGAGTGTTGGAATCAACTTAGAAACATATGCACATTGCTAAGGAACAAGTACGAAGAGGTGGGGAGCGAATGGGGAGAACTGGCGTCCCTGGCGCTCAGAGAGGCGCGGGGCGCCAGCCCTCAACATTCAGGGACTGGTCTGGGGCGCGCTGGCTGGCGCGTCGCCCCAAGGGTGAAGATTCAGAGACCCTTTTGGGGCGCGCTGGCTGGCGCGATGCCCCACCCCTATCCCTAGGTTTTTGATGACTTTTCCCCTTCGTTCTTCATCTCTAAACCCTCTAAACTTCCATAATTCTTTCCCCAAACACTTAGGGTCATTAGTACTATCAACTTACAACAGAACTAACTCAAAAATCCACCTGGAAACACGAATCAAATCAACACGATACTTCAACAACACAATAAATCAAGAACTTAACGATGCCCTTCAAGAACTTCACTTTTTAACTTGTAATCAACCCAAAATCGCTGAATTGAAACAAGTTGGTGTGTGGGTGAACTAACCCATCACTAAAAGATCTCACATACCTTGTATGGATCACCCCCGACAAATTCCACTCGAACCGCTTGGATGATCTTGGTGAATTCTTGACTTTTTCTCCCGTTGTTTCTTCCTTTCTCTCTTCTCCAAGCCCTAAGCATATTCTAATTTTCCAAAACTGAATTAAGTTCTGTTTTTACCCCAATAAACCCCTAAAAATGAATTAGGAATTTAATTAGGGAAAAGACTAGTTTGCCCTTTCTTAAATCCGGATTTGGACTTTCCTTAATCCAACAGCCCAACTTCCGAAAGACATTACTCACTCAGGCGATATCGAAATCGCGCAAACTCAGCGGCGTTGAAAATATCTTTCCAAGGGATTTCCAACCATATCAAGAACTACTCCTAACTCATCCTAAGCTAGGAGTTATGGTCGTTTGAATATGACCAAAACTCACTTTTTTAACTTAGACAAATTTTCCAGATTTTTCTTATTTTTTCCAAAAATAAGTATTTTCAGATTTTTAAACTCTTTCTAGTCGTTTCTAGGTGCGAGATGTTTCAATTATGTTGCATAGTTCAAATTTTGAGAGTAAAATTATTTAATTTTAAATTTGAATTTAGGCATGAACCTTTTTTTAGAAATAAAATGTTTATATTGAAAACTACGTCAAAAATATAATAATTACAATACTTGATAATTCAAGGTCTTTGAAAGACTTAGAAAATAAATTTTGGTAAAAAAAAACTTAATCGAATCTCAAGTACTCGAGGTTAAGAAATATACCCTCTTAGGGTAGAACGCTGTAACCACATGTTCCCGTCGTTATAGAAAAGCCAACGGGAAATTTTTTGGGATGGAAAACTTTTTCGTAGTAACTTGAAATTTCCCAACCTAGTCCAGATTTGGATGAAATCGGAGTCTATGAGGTCTAGGGAAATATGGTAGCAATTGGATGATCTAATTATGAATTTGATCACATAAGTAGATAGGTAAGTCGTTAGGGAACCCGTACGACTTTACGGAATTGAATTCGGGTGAGTGGAATTCGCGAAACTGATCTTGGAGTGAACGGATAGTTTCTGAGTGTCGTTGGTTGAAGGTGTGTTGTGAAATGGGGTCTTGGATTCATTATTTTTGCTTACTGTTCCGTGCAAGTCACTATGATGGGGATTTCTGCCGCCAGGGCGGGCCCGCTGTAGCGGGGTGAGGCCACTGTGGCGGGGTAGATGCGACTTAAAGTCTGAAATAAACCCCAAAATCAATTTATTCTGCAATTTTTGAACTTGAGAGCAAAAGAATGAACCCAGGGCTTTTCTTAATAGTTTTCCACCATTCTTGAGGCTAAAGGTAAGAATTTCACTCTCCGAATCCATTTTTCGATCCGTAGAACGTAATCTAATGGGTAATTATCAATGGGGGAGGGTTTTGATCTGGAATTTATGGTGTAAACAACCCTAATTTGGATATGGGGATCATGAGTATGATCTAGGGTTGATAGAATTGTTAGTAATTCGGGTAATTAGTGATTGTTTATTGATTTCCATGTTATTATGATTGTTTGTAGACCAAGAACAAACGGAACGAATTCTGAAAGGGAAGAACCAAGTTTCTTAGGGGTTTCAAGCTTGTTTTGAGGTAGGTGATGGTTGTGATTCTATGATTGTGTCATATATGTTTGTTCTTGCTTCATTATGATACATGTATATATGCGAATGTGGCATTATTGATCACATAAATTGTAAATGAGGATATATGAACGATGAATGCCATGAATCATGACTTGATTGTATACTTATGAAAATATACTTGTGATTGTGATTGTGTGTAACGACCTGTTTCCTTCGTTATAAAAATGCCAACGGGTGAAAATTTGGGATCAGAAAACTTTTTCGTAGTATTTGGATTTTCTCAACCTAGTCTTGATTTGGGCGAAATTGGAGTCATTAAGGTGTAGGGAAATATGGTAACAATCGCTTATTTATGATTATAATTACATGGGTGGATAGATAACTCGTTAAGGAATCTGTACGACTTTACAGAATTGAATTCAGGCGAGTAGAACTCGCGGAATCGACCCTAGCGTAAAGGGTATTTTCTGAGCGTCATTGGTTAGAGGTGTGTTGGGAAATGGGGATTTTGGAATTCTTTAAATAGCTCACTGGTTCGTGCAAGCCGCTCTGGCGGTGCTTCTGGTCGCTCTGGCGGGGCTGTTGTAGCGGGGTGAGGACCGGTGTAGCGGGGTGAGGACCGCTGTGGCAGGTTCGACGCGACTTAAAGTCGTAAATAAACCTCTAAACGATCTTATTCTACACTTTTTTATTTTTAGAGCTAAAGAACGAACCCCAGGTGACTCCTAACAGTTTTCCACCATTCTTGAGGCTAAAGGTAAGCTTTTCACTCCCCGAATCCATTTTTTGATCCGTAGAACGTAATAGAATGGATAATTAATGATGGGAGAGGGTTTTGATCTAGATTCTATGGTGGAAACAACCCTATTTTTGATACTTGGGGATCATGGGTATGATCTAGGGTTGTTAGAATTGTTAGTAATCCGGGTAATTAGTGATTGATTATTGATTCCCGTATTATATTGGTGGTTTGTAGACCAAGAGCAAGCGGAACGAATCCAGAAAGGGAAGGATCAAGTTTCTTAGGGTTTCAAGCTTGTTTCGAGGTAGGTGATGGTTGTGATTCTATGATTGTGTGATGTATGTTTGTTCCTGCTTCATTATGATACTTGCCTGTATGCGAATGTTGCATTATTGATCACAATTGTTGTAAATGAGATAGATGAATGATGGTTACCATGAAATCATGACTTGAATGTATGATCTTGAGGATATACTTGTGATTGTGATTGTGGTGTGTTGAATGGATCGGTTGCCACGTTTCGACATAACTAGGTTGAATCGGTTGCCACGTTCCGGCATAATTATGGGATCGATTGCCACATTCCGACATACTCATTGGATCGGGTACCATGTTCTGGTATGCTAACTGTATGTGTTTGGGTTCCATGAGAGGACCAATGACTTGTCATAATTGTGTATTTTGAGACTTGTGAAGTTGTTCGTTGTTCGTAAATGTTGATGATATTGTATATGTTCAATGTATGCATGTGATTACATTATTGTTTGACTTATGTATGTTGCACTTAGTGGATAGCTGCGTGATCCTACTAGTACACTGTAGTTGTGTACTGATACTACAATTTCTCTTATTTTTGTTGAGTATAGGGAATCTTCAAGCAGCTACTGACAGACCTCGCTTAGGAGATCAATGATCGTTCGAATTCAAGGGTGAGACAATTCTTCTGGGCTGCCATGGGTTCTCTTTCATCTATGTCCACCATTTCCGGACTTAGACGATGTTCTAGTTAGTTGATTAGTTCATTAGATTGAGGTTGCATCCCTTCTTGTTTAGACTTGTTGAACTTTAGATGTTTTGGTACATTGACTTTCAGGTTCTAGGCATTACTTCCACAATGTTAGTTTATTATTGTTAGAGTTTTGTTACAGTTTATGGGAACTCTATTTATTTCCTTAGTATTTAACTTGCTTCCGTAATTTAAATGCCTTAGTTTTTGTTTAGTTTCTTGGTTTGGGTTGTAGTAGTGGTTCTCCCACCGGAGGGTTAGTGTGTGTGCCAATCACGACGGTCTGGGTCTTGACATTGTGGCTTGTTGAATGGATCGGGTGTTGCGTTCCGACATCTAACTTGGATCGGTTGCCACATTCTGGCATAATTATGGGATTGGTTGCCACGTTCTGGCATAATCATTGGATCGGGTATCACGTGCCAGTATGCTAACAGTTTGGGTTTGGGTTCCATGAGAGGACCAATGACTTGATATAACTGTGATACTTGAGAAATATGAAATTGTTCATTGTTCGTAAATGTTGGTGATATTGTATATATTTGGTGTATGCATGTTATTGTATTGTTGTATTGACTTATGTATGTTGCACTTAGTGGGATAGCCGTGTGATCCTACCAGTACACTGTGGTTATGTACTGATACTGCACTTGCTCTTTCTTTGTTGAGTACAAGACATCTTCAAGCGGCTATTGACAGACCTCGCTTAGAAGATCAGTGATCGTTGTTCAAATTAAAGTGTGAGCCAGTTCTTCCCGGCTGCCATGAGTTCTCTTTCTGTCTATGTCCACATTTCAAACTTAGACTTTCTAGTTAGTTGTTAGTACATTAGCTTGGGGTTGTGACCCTTCTTGTTTAGACTTATGGATCTTGTTAAGAGTTTTGGTACATTGACTTTTAGGTTCTAGGTAGTATTTCTGCATTTGTTTAGTTGTTAGACTTTTGTTGGAGTTTATGGGAGCTCCTATTTTTATTATTTTCTTAGAATTTAACTTGCTTATGTAACTTAATGCCTTAGTATTTGATTAGAGTTGGTTAGCTAATTAGTATAAATGGTTCTCCCACCGGAGGGTTAGTATGGGTGCCAATCACGATGGTCTGGGTCGTGACAAAGTTGGTATCAGAGCCTAGGTTCATTGATCTTGATGTACCAAAATGAGTCTAGTAGAGTTTTGCGGAATGGTACGGAGACATCTGTACTTTTCTTCGAGAGGCTATAGGACTTTAGGAAATATCTTTGTCTTCTCTTGTCTGGTTTCTTGCTATCTTGATTCTAATTGGTATCTGGCGATTCAAATTGGTATCTAACCTCCTTCACTCTTCTGTCCGCAGATGGTTAACACTAGATTCAACGACGTCTGGCCCGTAGCTCCCGTCAATGCTCCAGCTGAGGAATCTACAGCGAGAGGTCACGGTCGAGGAAGGGTAGAGGAAGATCTAGGGGTAGAGGCAGAGGAAGGGAAACACCTACTAGGGATGGAGCACCAGTTGGAGATGCTCCCATAACTGAGGCCCCTCCTGTGCACCATGAACAGGTAGAGGAGAATGTTGAGGTTGAGAATGAGGTGGATGTTGGACAAGAGGAAGAGGTGCAGACTAAGACTACAAGTATTACTCCCATAGACCCAGTGTTAGCTCAACAGATCATGTTGTTCTTGGAATGATTGATTGGTCCTGGAGTGCTTCCCTCTGTTCAAGCAACTCAAGTTCCCACCTATCCCCCTATTGTTATCACTGCGCCCAAGGTGGGTGGAACTGGCGGTACTGATGCTTTGTTCCATCCTTTGTTGGGTTCTATTATGACTGGTAATGAGCATGAAATGTTGACTAAGTTTCTGAAGCTAAAGCCTCCTATATTTCTTGGCTCTGAGAGTGAGGATGCTTATGCAGTTATTTTAGACTGATATGAGAGGCTTCATAAGTTGAGAATTTTCCATCAGCATGGAGTTGAGTTTGTGACCTTTCAACTTCAAGGTGAGGCTAAGCAGTGGTGGAGAGCTTATGTGGAATGTGGATCTTCCGTTTTACCTCCACTTACTTGGATCCAATTTCATGGCTTGTTTTTAGAGAAATATGTGCCTAGGACTTTGTGAGTTCGCAAGAAGGATGAGTTCATGGCTTTGGAGTAAGGTGGTATGTTTCTGGCTGCTTATGAGGCGAAGTTCCATGCCTTGCCTAGATATGCTACTCAATTGGTGACTACTGAGGAGGAGAGGATCCGTTTATTTATTAGGGGACTAAATTTTGAGTTGCAGTTATTATCTATTCATATGACCTTTGCAGGGAGGAGCTTTAATGAGGTAACCGACTTTGTTAAGACAGTGGAGGGGATGAGGCGAGACGGTCAGGCTAAGGCATTGGCTAAAAGGGTCAAGAACTCGGGTAACTTTCAAAGTTCTTATTCCAAATGGTCAGGGAGGCCAACACTTGCAGCCATGTCAATTCAGTCCGCTATGCCCGCTTCTACAATTAATTACTCGGGAACTATACCTCATAATTTGATTCAGGATAGCCAGGGAGCCGCACCTTCGGCGGGCAGCAGGCCATCTTTTGATCGTACATGTTAAACTGTGGAGAATCTGGGCATATGAGGAAATATTTTCCCCACCCACGTATAATGGAGTCCGTGCAGCAGCAGACTAGAGCAGTGGTACCCGCGGGAAATGGTAATAATGGTCGAGGGCATCCACAAAGTGGGCGAGGAGGTAATCAGCGAGGCCGTGGAGGTAGAGGAAATGGTAACGCAGGCAGAGGAGCAGCGCAGCCAGGCAGGGAAGTCGCCCGTCAAGATGATAGGGCTCGCCTTTCCGGGCAAGAATGAGGCAAAGGTGTCTGACGCAGTGATCACATGTACTATTATTGTCTGTGACCGGATGTCTAATGTGTTATTTGATCCGGATTCTACTTATTCATATGTATCCATGCGATTTGCCTTAGAATTTGCTATGGTTTGTGATATACTTGATGCCCCCATCCATGTTTCTACCCCAGTTGGAGAGTCTGTCATAGTCACCCATGTCTATCATGCTTGTCCTATTTTGTTTATGGGTTTTCAGACTTGGGTTGATTTGGTGATTTTGGATATGACTGACTTTGATATAATCTTAGGCATGACTTGGTTATCCCCCTATTATGATGTGCTTAATTGTAATACTAAGTCTGTAACTCTAGAAATTCCGGGAAGGGAAAAAATAGAGTGGAAAGGGGTCTACAAGCCTAAGCAGGTTAAGATCATATCCTCTATTCGCGCTAGTAAACTGGTAGGGCAGGGTTGTTTGGCATATTTGGCTCATATTCAGGATGTTGAGGTTGAGTCTCCATTTATTGAATCTATTCCCGTGGTGTCAGAATTTAGAGAAGTGTTTCCTAATGATTTGCTTGGTATGCCTCCGAATAGAGATATAAATTTCTGCATTGATTTAAAACATGGTACTCATCCCATTTCTATCCCTCCATAGCGCATGGCTCCGACAGAATTAAGAGAGCTTAATGCTCAAATCTAAGAGCTTCTTGATAAGGGATTTATTCGTCCTAGTGCTTCCCCATGGGGTGCTCTAGTTTTGTTTGTTAAGAAAAAGAATGGTAGTATGAGAATGTGTATAGATTACCGACAATTGAATATGGTCACTATTCTGAACAAGTATCATTTTCCTCAAATAAATGATCTTTGTGACCAATTTCAAGGGGCATCAGTTTTCTCTAAGATTGATCTAAGGTCTGTCTATCATAAGATGAAAATTAGGCCTGAGGATGTGCCCAAGACGGCGTTTAGAACTCGCTATGGACACTATGAGTTTCTAGTTATGTCTTTTGGTTTGACTAATGCGCCTGCAACTTTCATGAGTTTGATGAATGGGGTGTTCAAGCCATTTCTTGATTCATTTGTTATAGTCTTTATTGATGATATTTTGGTCTACTCGAAAAGTGAGGAAGAGCATGCCAACCATCTTCGTAGCGTTCTGGGTGTTCTTGGGAAACAAAGGTTGTATGCGAAATTTTCTAAGTGTGAATTTTGGTTGACTTCTATTGCATTTTGGGATATGTAGTTTCAAAATAAGGGGTAATGGTAAATCCTGAAAAGATTGAAGTGGTTAAAAATTGGGTTCGACCAAATTCTGTGACTAAAATTAGGAGTTTTGTGGGGCTTGCCGGTTATTATTGTCGATTTGTGAAGAACTTTGCTTCTATTGTCACTCACTTGACTAATTTTACCAAAAAAGAGATACCATTTGAATGGACTGAAAAATGTGAGGAGAGTTTTCAAAAGCTCAAGACTCTTTTGACCACCGCACCTATTCTAGCACTACCAGTTGAAGGTAAAGATTTTATTATTTATTGTGATGCTTCACATTCTGGTTTGGGTGCTGTGTTGATGCATGATAAGAATGTTATATCTTATGCATCACATCAATTGAAGGTGCATGAAATGAATTACCCAACTCATGATTTGGAGTTGGCTGCGGTAGTGTTCGCTCTTAAGATCTAGCGACATTATCTCTATGGGATTAAGTGTGAGGTGTTTACTGATCATCGTAGTTTGCATCATGTGTTCACTCGAAAGGATCTGAATTTGAGACAGCGAAGATGGATGGAGTTAGTTAAAGATTATGATGTCACCATTCAATATCATCCGGGCAAGGCTAATGTAGTGACAAACGCTTTGAGTCGAAGAGCGGTGAGTATGGGTAGTCTAGCTTGCTTGAGTGTAACCAAGCGACCTTTGGCGAAGGAAATTCAGACCTTGGAGTCTAAGTTCATGCAGTTGGGAATCTCAAAAAGAGGTAGGGTGTTAGCTAGCATTGAAGTGAGGGCCACATTCATTGAGGAGATCAAGGCCAAACAATTTGAGGATGAAAATTTGAATGAATTGAAGAAGAAGAGTGCGATTGGTAAGGCACAAGAGACCACTCTTGATGCGGAAGGTGTGTTCAGTTTTAAAGGAAGGATTTGTGTTCCTCGAGTTGATGACTTGATTAAGAAATTATTGATTGAATCCCATAGTTCGCGATATTCCATTCATCCGGGTGTGACCAAGATGTACCGAGATTTGAAGTGAATTTATTGGTGGCCGGGCATGAAAAAGGATATAGCGGAGTTTGTGGCTAAGTGTCAAAATTGCCAACAAGTAAAATATAAGCAGCAAAGGCCTGTATGTTTGCTCCAAAGAATGCCAATTCTGGAATGGAAGTGGGAGAGGATAGCCATGGATTTTGTGGTTGGTCTTCCCAAGACTTTGAGAAAGTTTGATTCTATTTGGGTAGTGGTTGATAAATTCACTAAATCAGCCCATTTTATTCCGGTAAGAATAGATTATAATGCTGAACAATTGGCTAAAGTTTATGTGAAAAAGATAGTGAGGTTGCATGGGTTACCCCTTTCTATCATCTCAGATCGTGGTACCCAATTCACATCCAAGTTTTGGAGGAATTTACATGATGAATTGGGCACACAATTCACTTTTAGTACAACTTTTCATACACAGACAAACGGGCAGTCCAAGAGGACTATTCAAGTGTTAGAAGACATGTTAATGGCATGTGTTATTGATTTTGGAGGGCATTGGGACAAGTTCTTAGCTTTGTGTAAGTTCTCCTATAATAATAGTTATCACTCATGCATAGATATGGCACCATTTGAGGCACTTTATGGGAGGGGATGTAGATCACTCATAGGATGGGTTGAGACTGGAGATGTGAAACCTTTGGGGGTTGATTTAGTGAAGGATGCCTAATATAAGGTGAGGAATATTCAAGCTAAACTTATAGCAGCCCAGAGTAGACAGAAGAAGTATGCAGATCATAAGGTGAGAGACATGACATTTCAGATTGGTGAGAATGTTCTTCTTAAGGTATAACCCATGAAAGGGGTGATGAGTTTGACAAGAAGGGCAAGCTAAGTCCGTGATACATTGGTCCCTTCGAGGTTCTTGAATGTGTAGGGTCAGTGGCTTATAGATTGGCTTTACCTCCTAATCTATCTGAAGTTCATCCGGTATTCCATGTGTCTATGTTGAAGAGATATCATGGTGAAGGGGATTACATCATTAAATGAAACTCAATCGTGTTAGACAAAGAACTCCAATATGAGGAGGAACCGATTGCAATTCTTGATTGTGATGTGCGTAAGTTGAGGACCAAGGAGATTAAGTCCGTGAAAGTTCAATGGAAGCATCGTCCATTTGAGGAAGCTACTTGGGAAACCAAGAGGGACATGCGAGACAAGTATCCCCAATTGTTCATCAATTCAGGTACTACTCCATTCTTTCTTTAAACTGTTTTTCCTAAGTTATCACTCGGGGATGAGTGATGGGTAAATTGGTATCTTTTGTAACGACTTGTTCCCGTCGTTATAGAAAAGCAAACGAGAAGACTTTTGGGCTGGAAAACATTTTCGTAGTAACTTGAGATTTTCCAACCTAGTCCAGATTTGGATGAAATTAGAGTCTGTGAGTTCTAGGGAAATCTGGTAGCAATTAGGTGATCTAATTATGAATTCGATCACATAAGTAGATAGGTAAGTCGTTAAGGAACCTGTAAGACTTTACAGAATTGAATTCGGGTGATTGGAACTCCCGAAACTGATTTTGGCGTGAACAAGTAGTTTTTGAGTGTCGTGGTTGAAGGTATGTTGTGAAATGGGGTCTTGGATTCATTATTTTTGCTCACTGTTCCATGCAAGCCTCTATGGCAGGGATTTCTGCCGCCAGGGTGGGGCCGCTGTAGCGGGGTGATGCCGCTGTGGTGGGGCAGACGCGACATAAAGTCGGAAATAAACCCCAAAATTGTTTTATTCTGAAATTTTCGAACTTGAGAGTTAAGGAATGAACCCAGGGATTTTCTTAATAGTTTTCCACCATTATTGAGGCTAAAGGTAAGAATTTTACTCCCCGGATCCATTTTTCGATCCGTAGAATGTAATCTAATGAGTAATTATCGATGGGGGAGGGTTTCGATCTGGAATTTATTGTGGAAACAACTCTAATTTGGATATGGGGATCATGGGTATGATCTTGGGTCGATAGAATTGTTAGATATTAGGGTAATTAGTAATTGTTTATTGATTTCCGTGTTATTATGATTGTTTGTAGAGAAAGAACAAGCGGAACGAATCCGGAAAGGGAAGAACCAAGTTTCTTAGGGGTTTCACGCTTGTTTCGAGGTAGGTGATGGTTGTGATTCTATGAATGTGTGGTATATGTTTTTTCTTGCTTCATTATGATACATGTATGTATGCGAATGTTGCATTATTGATCACATAAATTGTAAATGAGGATATATAAATGATGAATGCCATGAATCATGGCTTGATTTTATGATTATGAGAATATACTTGTGATTGTGATTGTGGCTTGTTGAATGGATCGAGTGTTGCATTTCGACACACTAACTTGGATCTGTTGCCACATTTCGGCATAATTATGGGATTGGTTGCCACGTTCCGGCATAATCATTGGATCGGGTACCACGTGTCGGTATGCTAATAGTTTGGGTTTATGTTCCATGAGAGGACCAATGACTTTATATAATTGTGATACTTGAGAATTGTGAACATGTTCGTTGTTTGTAAATGTTGATGATATTGTATATATTTTGTGTATGCATGTTATTGTTTTGGTTTATTGACTTATGTATGTTGCACTTAGTGGGATAGCGGCGTGATCGTACCAGTACACTGTGGTTGTGTACTGATACTGCGCTTGCTCTTTCTTTGTTGAATACAGAGCATCTTCAAGCGGCTATTGACAAACCTCGCTTAGAAGATCAGTGATCGTTGTTCGAATTCAAGGGTGAACCGGTTCTTCCGGGCTGCCATGAGTTCTCTTTCTGTCTATGTCAACATTTCGGACTTAGACTTTCTAGTTAGTTGTTAGTACATTAGTTTGGGGTGGTGACCCTTCTTGTTTAGACTTATGGATCTTGTTAAGAATTTTTGTACATGACTTTCAGGTTCTAGGTAGTATTTCCGCATTTGTTTAGTTGTTAGACTTTTGTTGGAGTTTATGGGAGCTCCTATTTTAATTCTTTTCTTAGCATTTAACTTGCTTCTGTAACTTAATGCCTTAGTATTTAATTATAGTTGGTTAGCTAATTAGTATAAATGGTTTTCCCACCAGAGGGTTAGTATGGGTGCCAATCACAATGGTCTGGGTCGTGACAAATGACTTACTTCATTAGAATAGTGGTACCTCATATTCATCTATTCTTCGAACCAACACAACAACAATAAATCACACGACTTTTTTTTAAAATGCAAGAAGAAGAAGAGTAGAAGATTAAAAAAATTATAGTTGAAAAATGAGAGGAAGCCCCTCTATTTATAGTCAACAAAGGGTAATATGAACAAGTCTTTTTTGTGTCTTATCTGAACAGTGAGGACTTTTCCGAGAAGGCACAACCCTTTGAAAAAGTCACAACTTAGTGAAAAAGTCACAACTCTTTGGAAGAGTCACAACTCATCGAAAAATCACAACCCTTTGAAAAAAGTCACAACTAATTGGAAAAGTCACAATCTAAGTTAGGGATATTATAGTAATTTAACATCAAGTTAGGAGTTCATGCTTTTAAGGTAATAAAATTAAATATATGTTATAGTAAATAGTATTACTTATTTAAGCGAAAATTTGAATAACAAGCTTAGCAAAAAATAATATTACAGATTCTTTTGTGAAAGTTCAACGTGGATCGTCATATATATCTCTTATTCATGCAAACCTATGAAGATGGTCAATGAAAAATTTTATTAGTTAAATGCAATAATGTATATATTTATTCAATTTGATGAGGTTCAATCATGTAATTAGTCTTACTTCACTAATATTACCGTATAGACAATATTTACTTTTTATTTTTCTTGTCATCTAACCATATGTGTTTTGCATGGGTATTCCATGTTAAATTGTTTAGACGTCATAAGAACATGTGAAGAGAACAACTACATTTTATATATCACAAATTTTCACATTTGTTGTGAGTTTTTTTTTTAAAAAAAACACAGAACATTTTAAAATAATATATTTTGAAGTTAGAAGACCTTGTTAACTTGATAATACATTTTTGACATATATAATACTTTAATTTAAATACATATACCTACCCAAATATAAATATATATTTGCATTAATGAAAATATTTGTCTCATTAAATTAACTATTAAATAAATAATAAAAATTAAACTAATATAAACTTCAACTGGCATTATTACAAGTCATATGAATTTTTCTTCGTCTAAAATATTGAAAATGTTAAGAAATAGTAAATAAGTAAAACGAAAAGGCAATGTTTATATATTAATGAACATTTTGAAGCAAACTTCATGAGAGTCTAAATCATATAAGTAGCATTGATAAATAAAGTCATTCTTTGGTCTTGAGCATCAAAAATAAATCGTGACAATTTTCTAAATTTTGAAAAAGATATTCAGAGGTATATATCTACATCACAAGAGAAATTGTTAACAAAAACAAATGAATTTAGACTACATCATGTTAACTTCATATATTGAAATATTACATACTAATGTATATATTATGAAAACAATTAATTATTATATCATCAAAATTATTTTGCTCAAGTACTCGGGGTTATGGAATATACCCTCTTAGGATAGAACGACTTACTTCATCAGAATAGTGGTACCTCATATTCCGCTAAACTTCGAACTTACTCAACGACAATAAATCACACAAAAAAATTTAAAATGCAAGAAGATGAAGAGTAGAAGATTAAAAAAATTGTGGTTGGAAAATGAGAGGAAGCCCTCTATTTATAGTCAACAAAGGGTAGTATGAACAAATATTTTTGTGTCTTATCTGAAAAGTAATGACCTTTTCGAGAAGTCACAACCCTTTGGAAAGTCACAACTTATTGAAAAAGTCACAACTCTTTGGGAAAGTCACAACTCATCGAAAAATCACAACCCTTCGAAAAAAGTCACAAATCGAAAAATCACAATTATCGAAAACATCACAACTTATCGAAAACATCACAACTCATATATATATAATTTTAATTTTTTTAAAATGTGTTCTTTCTATTAAATTTATTTTAAGGTAAATACTTTCAACCTTTCACAAATTTGGCTAAACAAATTATTAGTCAAACCATAATAAAGTGTGTGCAATCACATTAATTAATTAAGTGATGGTATATATACATGTTATTTAATTTTAAAAGGTTCATTATAATTGGTTATAATACATGATTTACACCTATAATAATTAAGTTGCCATGGTGTTGCGTTCATCAAAAGTTGCATATTGTTTTTGGGTATTTAGGGGCCAATTTACAAGAATAAGGTAATTTTTTTTTCACGTGTTTTAACCCATCAATATTTTGGTGATATGGATTCCGGATGATTTCTTTATGAAACTTTTATGGAACCTTCCGCAGGGAGTTGGGGAGCAGTGCATACAATTTCATCATTTTGGACATTTAGGTGATAATTTACAAAAATACACGATTTTATGATTTTTTTCATGTGTGTTAGCCAATGAATATTTTGATGATATGGCTTCTGAAAGAGTTTTTTTGTGAAACCTTTACGTAAACCGTTGTAGGGAGTTGGAGGAGCAGTGTACAGTGTCACCATTGTCACGCCCCGTGCCTACACCCTAGACGCGACTGACACTCGAGAACCATTGCTGGCACCAAGCGCCCTTTTGCCTAGCTTAAATCTTAGCAGAAGACTTCACTTAACATAAAATGTAGTGAATTACAATCTTAACTGAACTGTCTCAATAGATAAACTCAAAATGTTTTAGAAATAAACATTTGACTAGTCAAAATGGAAACTTAAGTCTTAGACATCAATAAATGAAATGAACAAGACTCATGAACTAGGTCTATCTATCTATGAAGCCTCTAAATACTATGAGGGATGTCGGGACAATACCCCGATCATCCTAACAAAACTGAATCACAAAACATAATAAAGGGGTCCTCCGGAAGCAAAGAGGCTCACCAAATGACTCTGGAACTTGATTGGATCAACGAGCGTTGGATGCTGATCCTGGTTACCTGTATTTGCATCATAAAAGATGCAGGCCAAATGACGTCAGTACATGGAATGTACGAGCATGTAAGGGAAAATCTAAAACAAGACATAAACTTGAACTGGTATTAAAGAAACAACTTACCTCGTGACAACTCAACTCAACTCATTTCGATATAAAGCAGTGATAAAGATGCAATATAAAGAAAAACTTTTAAAATAGTAGACAGAAACTCAATGCATTTTAAAATACAATATAACTCAATTTGTATATATAAAGATACAAAATAAGTCTGTGGGAGATTCTCTAACCGACAACCATCACTATGAGCTATGTGATGATACAATGTCTAGCCCACGCTGCCAGAACTCTCCTATACTTTGCCGGGGTATAGAACCTAATACTAAGTGGATCCACTAGTCTATGTTACAAAGCATTAAGGAATCATCTAAAAAGTATGACCCTTTCTACCCACGTTGGCTACTTGGTTTATGAGGGCTGTGAGTTGTTTGATCTCTCCCCCATATCGATGCTCAGTACTACTCCCAAAATATACTAGCTCATATGTTTTTAAAAATATAACTCTTTCTATGGTTTGAGATTAGTACTCAAAAAATTTTCTCTTAAAAGAGATGGTACTCAGAACTGCTCATGAAAACTCTTTTAAAAATCTGTGTTTTATCTCATCTTAAATGTAAAAACATTTGCTTTTGAGAATCCATATATC
This sequence comes from Solanum chiquidenum, assembly GCA_029582725.1. Lineage (NCBI taxonomy): Eukaryota > Viridiplantae > Streptophyta > Magnoliopsida > Solanales > Solanaceae > Solanum > Solanum chiquidenum. Next base: position 16,074 of record JAJOOS010000311.1, read on the forward strand.
ATTTCAAAGAAAATGAACTCAACTTTACTCTTCCTCAAACTCGAATGCTCAAGTCTTAAAACAAGTTTAAAAGAATTGTAAAAGACTTCTTAAACTGGCTCAAGGAACTCTCAAAACTTGACTCTTAACTCTACCTTGAATTTGAATTATGAATTATGAATTATGAATTCAAGATTATGATTTGTGATAGGAAGGATATCGTGATGATTAAATGAGTTTTAGATAGTTAATAATGAGTAACGGTTGAAAAACACTATATGGGGACCAAGTCCGTGACGCGGAGATGAATTATAATATTTGGTCGAGAAATAATTTTTTAAATAGTGGAGTCGGCGTTTTCTCCACGAAGTGGAGAAAGAAATTTCACACTGGGGAGTAGGTCCGCGACGCGTACCAGGTACCTTATTTTCTGCCTGATCTTTTCTTACTCATTTTTTTCCCTTAATTCGCCTAGAATCAAATGGTTTCTTTCCCAATCACTTAGATTCGAATACTTAACTTATGTACACGATAATCTACTCCAAACCACCCTCAATTCACTAACTTTTATCTCAAGAATTCATCAAACTCATCCTAATTCAAGAATGGAAATAATACCTTCAAGAAACAAATCAAGAACTCAGATTCTTCAACTTCAAGAACGAAACTTCGCTGAAAATAACATGATTGGCATGTGGGTGAACAAATCCAATACTATGAGAAACTCACATACCTCTTAGGGATCAAATCCTTGGCGAAACGACCATCGATTTCACAAGAAACTTGATGAATTTCTTGACTTTTCTCCTCTTTTCTCTTCTTGAATTCTTTTCTAAATACCTAGCGTAAATTAGGATTGTGTAAACTGAACAAAATCAGTTTAGACCCACCCCTAATTAATTATAAAAAAATGAGTTAAATCTGATCGGGTAAGAAAAAGACCAAAATACCTCTCCTAAATCTAGGTAACTTTCCTTAAATAGACAACCCGACTTTAAAAGACATATCTACCTCATACGAGCTTGAAAATTAGCAAACTTGGTGGAGTTGGAAAGATGATTCCAAGACCTTTCATTTGATATCTTATGGGCCACCTAATTCATCTTGTACTGAAAGTTATGGTCATTTGAAGTTGACCTAAAACTCATACTTAGCATAACTTAACAAAATTTCCAAATTTTACTCTTTCCAAAATAGTTCTTTCTAATTCTTGTCCTTTTAAATACCAAGGTTTTACAACCATTTTTAGAGTCATATTGCAGTATTAAAGGTCCAATTTACAGGAATTAGATAATTTTTTCAGTTTTTAGTGTTTGTTAGCCCATGAATATTTTGGTGATATGGCTTCAGGATGATTTCTCTGTAGAACATTTAGGGAACCCTCCGTAGGGAATTGGTAGAGCAGTATGTACAGTCTCATGGACATTTATGGGCAATTTAAAGAAAAAAAGACAATTTTTTAGTTTTTTAGTATGCAGATGAATAGTTTGGTGATATGACTTATGGGTGATTTCTTTATGAAGTCTTTACAGAACCCTTAGTAGGGAGTTGGGGGAGCAATCTCACCATTTATAGAGTCATTTTTGGGCATTTAAGGTTCAATTTACTAGAATTAGGTGAATTTTTTAATCAATTTTTCACCTGTGTTAGCTCATGAATATTTTGGTGATGTGACTTTAGGAAGATTTCTATGCAAACATTTACAAAACTCTCCGTATAGAGTTGGGGGAGCAATACGTAAAGTCTCACCATTTTTATTGGCATTAATATGGACGACTATTAATCTTCTTCATGATGTATAGTTAATCCTTCACTACTCCACACACCATTATTGATATAACTCTCGCATCCTTTAACCTTATTGATGATCTTATTGTTAATGCTATATCATGACAAATCTTTGTATGCCTTTATGAACACAATAAACAGAGGCATAAAAGCTCATATTCGGTAATCGTAACAATTGAAATACTTCGGAAAAAATGAGAAAATCTCTAAGCATTTTCTTCTTGACTCTCTTTGCTTGCTTTGTTTATGTTTCTTATTTACTTTTGTACTAACTATTTTTAGGTTGATTTTATAACATAATTATGCTAAAAGAATTGTTACAAAAAGATTAAAAGGAAGGTAAGCTTAATATCGCAAACCACATAGTATGTTAGGGGTCATTTGGTAGAGTGTATTAGGAAATATAATGCATGCATTAGGTGTGTGTATTAGTAGTACCTTGTTTGGTACACTTTTTCATGTCATGTATAACTAATGCAAGCATTAGTTATACACTATATTGTGTATTAAGTTGTGTATTACTAATACCAAGGAATTCTAGGTATTAGTAATACATATCATTTTAACACTTGCATTAGATTAAATAATTACAAAACTATCCTTGATGCCTTTTCATTTTCTTTGTTTTCATAAGTTTTTATTTTAATTTTTATTTGCTTTTTAGTTTTTTTTTTAAATTTGTTGGTGTTTTAATAGGCTTTATGGACTCTTAAGTATTTTTTTTTTAAAAATAAAAATTTAATTTCAATATAATTTAATCACAATTTTTACTATTGTGAAGATAAATTTGATAAAAAAATTCTTTGCAAACTTTTCACAAAAATATTTATACGCAATAGTACAACTATTTAATATTATTTTTGAAAAGAGGAAGAAGAAGAGTTAATGGTGTTTTAGCAAAGAAATATTTTTTGATGTTTTAGCAAAGAACTTTATTGCAAATGAAGTGTACAAATAAATAAAGTGTGAAGGGTATTTTTGTAAACATATATATTTTTAATAGAAATTATGCAAGATTTTTTATTTCTAATACATCAAACCAAACAATGTATAAGAAATAATGCGTGCATAACTAATGCAAGACTACTAATGCAAGCATTACTAATACACCCTATTTTGCATTATTCTTATACACTCTACCAAACGACCCCTTAGTGTTATAGAATCAAATTTAGGGTTTGTGGATGAAATAATCCCTTATAAAAAAAGTATTTTACGATATGCACTAGCACCACCGATTTTCTTCCTGATTAAGGATGTGTTATGTATGGAGGATTCTTTTCCAGATTTTCTTATGTTCAATTGGCTTAAATATTTTGAAAAATATTTTTCAAAGTAATTTATTTTCCTCCAATTTTAAGGAAAATATTGTTTCAACTTCACCACCCCCACCACCTAATCTACCTAAACACCCTGACCTCTATCCCCTCAACCTACCACCTCGTAACACGATCCATATCCCACCCTTGACAAATTGGAACTCAATCCGAGATTGCCCAATTCGAGACTTGTTCAACAATTTAGGACTTGACTCGAGATTCCACCTAGCATAATCCTAATTCGGGATCTAATGCCCGATCTGAGACCTTCCTTGACATAGGACCTATACTTGACCCATAATCAACCCTGAACCATGATCCAATCCTCAACCCCGACCTGAGTTTCAATCCCAACTTAGAGACTCGACCAAATAATAAACAATTGTTGGGTCTCAAGGTTAGGGTTGGTTCTTAAGTCATTTTTTAGGGACAGGGTTGGGTACTTCATTGGGTTGGGCCTCAACCGTTGGGCCATGGATACAAATCTAGGGTTATAGTATTTGCATAGTTTAAATCTAAATAATTTTGGGATAATATTTTCTCCTTACTTACCAAACATAGAAAATAAGTAATGTAGAAAAATATTTTCATTAATACCTAAAACACACTCTTAAGTCTTCTTCATATAATTTATCTTCACCATCTCGTTCCTTCTACGTCTATAAGCAAAAAAAAGGATAAATAATTAAGTACCTTCCACATCTTAAATTTCCAACTTCAAATAATTTGTCTTTACAATATTGTTCCTTCTACTTCAATAAGTAAAAAAAGATAAATAATTAAGTTCCTTCCATATCTTAAATTTCCAAGTTTTTTTATGGCAAACTTTTTAATTCTATAAGCAAAAAAGGATAAATAATAAAGTTCCATCCATATCTTAACTTTCCATGTTTTTTATGGCAATTTTTTTAAAAAATCATATGAAATTAGGATTACAATCCTCTATAAATACCCAAGTTCTTAACATTTCATTTTCATCACATTTTACATAGAGTAGCATCACCCCCATTCAAGGTCTTACCATTTTGTGTTCATCACATTTTACATAGAGTAGCATCACCCCCACTGAGGTAATTAAATTATTTTCTTTTGCTTATTATATTTATTCACATTAATGTTTCTATATAGGTCAGTAAAATCTCTCTATATTTGCATTGTTTCGGTGCTCTTTTTTGGGCGCTATTATAGAAAACATAAAAAATCTGCTCCAATTTTTTTTTATTGTTATTGTGAATTGTTGTATAAAAATGACTGTTATAGAGATATCTAACTATATTAAATAAAGAAAAATCTATTTTTCTTGGTCCAGTTATTAAACAACAACAAAAATGGTTCCATTTTCTGATGATGATGTTGATAGGAGGCGAGAGATTTGTATGGAGTTGAAGAATGTGAGACACTATCTGACAGAAATTGATGCTCAAGCGCAAGATACTAGATTACGAGGCAAGGATGTATAATATATCATCCCGCATCTGTGCTTCAATTCCTCTTATATGGTGTCGCACATTCTCCAACTTTGTGCAGATCTTTCGCTCTTGTCAATGTCATCATCAGACAACATAATCATTTTCCCTGTTATCTAATCACTTGACCAAGCTTTCTTTAGTTAATATAGTTAGACCTCTCTATGACACTTATTATTCCAAAAACATTTAGACATAAATTTTGCAAATACTATAACCTCAAATCTGAATCCATGTCCCAATCTAATGAATGACCCAACCCCGGACCTAGCCCTAACAATGACCTATAGAAATTCTTATAATCTTCCAACAGGGAAGAAAATAAAATCAAAGATACTTATGATAAAAGAAGTTGTATCATTAAAGGCAACTTCTTTTATTGTAGGTATCTTCGATTTTTATTTTCTTCTGTAACATCCCGCTATTTGAAAGAACTAGAATTAGAAAGAAACCATTTTTTGGAAATAATTAAATTTGGAAATTTTGACAAGTTAAGCTAAGTATAAGTTTTGGGTCAACTTCAAACGACCATAACTCCTACAACAGGATGAGGTAGGTGGTATACAAGTTACTATATGAAATTTATTTGAATTATCTTTCATACGCCACCGAATTTGCTCATTTTCGAGTTCGTATGAAGGAGATATGCCCATTCGAAGTTGGACTGTCTAGATAAGGAAAGTTATCCGGATTTTAAAACGGTATTTTGGTCTTTTCCATACCCAATTGGTTTAATTCGTTTTTAGTGAATTAAATAGGGTATAAACTGAATTGGTTCCATTTACGCTTTACAAAATTTAGCTAGGGCTTTGAGAGAAGACAAAAGAGGAGAAGAGCAAAGGTTCTTCATCATTCTTGAGGTTTCACTTGCGAATTTTGCCAAAGGTTAATCCCTATGAGGTATGTGAGATCACATAGGGTTGGGTTCATTCACTCATGCACCAATCATGATTTATTTCAGCGTAATTACGTTCTTGAAAGTAGAGTACTTGAGTTCTTGATGGATGTTGTTGTAGTTTTTATTGGATTCTTGATTGTTGAGTTCTTGAGAAGTTATTGAGTTAGTTTCATGAGATTTGAAGTTAGTTTTGAGAAGATTCTTGTATACTTTGGTTGGGTATTCGAATCTAAGTGTTTGGGGAAGGAACCAATCGAATATAGACGAATTTGGGTAAAAAAACGAGCAAGAAAAATCGTCAAAATTCTAGGGAATGGGGGTGAGGGTCGTGCCACTCAGAGCACACCACATCAGGTTCTGTAGTATGGACTCTGGGGGCTGCGCCACTCAGAGCGCCACAACATAGCTTCTGTAGTTTCAGGTCTGGCGCCCGGCGCCAGTCAGTACACCAGGGTCGCCAGGTCCTCTACCTTTGCCCACTTCTTTCCGTTTGAGTTCCCTTGAAACGTACCTATGTTTTCTACTTGATTTCTAAACTCTAAGGTACGTATAAACATCATGATATCATCCATAAACATGAATCATAACCTTGAATCCATAAATTCAAATTCAAGAAAAGTTAAGAGCCAAGTCTAGAGAGTTTTTAGAGTCTTTTTGAAAGTTTATTGCAAATGCTTTAAACTTGTTTTAAGACTTGAGTTTTGAGTTGAGTAAAGAGTAAAGAGTAAAGAGTGAAGTTCATTTCTTCAAAAGAGTATATGGGGACTATGTATTCCCAAAGAGTAAATGTTTTCACATTTAAACAAGAAAGGAAACACCGATTTCCAAAAGAGCCTTTGAGCTAGTTTTTAGTAAAGACTAAATGCTTTCGCAATTAAGCAAGAGAGGAAACACTGATTTCCAAGAGAGCCTTTGGGCTAGTTTTTGAGTAATTATCGCAAACCACAGAAAGAGTTATGTTTTTAAACATATGAGCTATTTATATTTTGGGAGTAGTATTGAGCACCGATATGGGGGAGAGTTCAGACAACTCACATCCCCCATAAACCATGTAGCCATCATGGGTAGAAAAGGGGTCATACTTTTTCGATGATTCCTTTGTGGTTTTTAGCATAGACTAGTGGATCCACTTAGTATTTAGGTTGTATACCCTTGGCAAGGTATAGGACAGCCCTGGCATCGTGAGGCAAAACATTATATCAACACATAACTTTTAAGTGATGGTTGTCGGTTAGAGAAACTCCCACAAAAGTATTTTGTATTCTTATATACACAGTGTTAATTGTATTTTTATATACAATCAGAGTTTATATTGTATCTTTGCATACAACCTGAGTTACTATTGTATTTCTCAATACACAAAATTGTTATCCATAGTTTAAAAGCTTTTCTTTATATTGCATTTGTATTATTGCTTTATACTGAAATGAGTTAAGTTGAGCCCATATATGTTCTTTCAGTTCCTTTCAAGTTCCTTTTTTGTTTTAGAATTCCCCTTGCATGCTCGTATATTCAATGTACTGATGACAGTTGGCCTGCATCTTTTTGTGATGCAAATACAGGTAACCATGATCAACATCCAGCGCATCGTTGATTCTAGTTGAGCTTCAGAGTTGTTGGTGAGCCTCCTTGCTTACGGAGGACCCCTTTTTATTACTTTATCATTTTAGTTCATTAGGATGTCGTGGGTCTTGTCCCGACGTCCATCTCAATTGTTAGAGGCTTTATAGATAATTAGTTGATGTTAGTTCTTTAGTTTTTCCATTTCTGTTTTGATGTTTGAGACTTGAGTGTCATTATGGCTAGTGAATGTTTCTTTATACATTCTAAGTTATCTGTTGAGATTTTTGTTTACTTTTTAAAGTAATTTTTATCATTAGTAAGTCTTCCGCTAAGAGTTAAGCCAGGCCAAGGGTTCACTTGGGTCCATCAATGGTTCTTAAGTGTTAGTCCCTCCTAGGGTGTAGACTCGGGGCGTGACAAACTTGGTATCAGATCATAGAGTTCAAGAGTCCTAGGGAATCTATGAATCTGTGTCAATAGTATCCTTGTTATCGGTGTGAAGTGCACCACATCTATATTTAGGAGGCTGCAACACTTAGGAACTATCTCACTTCTTTCATAGTCATTTCGTGTGATATAGTTTATCTCTCAAAAGTTTCTTCTAATTCGTGCTTGCACGCGTCTTTCAGATTATGCCTTTACGAAGAGGTGTCAGAGGTCGTCCCGCTAGAAGGAATGTTGAAACACAGGAACAATGGGTACCTAATTGAAGTGCAACCCCAATGAGAGGTCACTAATGCTAAGTTTCGGGAAGCTAGCTGGATGTTGAGCCAAGCAGTGACCAATCAAGTTGGGCAGAGAGAGAATCAACAGGAAGTGGCTGATATTTCAAGGATCTGTGAGTTCTTAAAAATGAATCCTCCAAGCTTCACTGGTTCAAGTGTCACTGAGAAGCCAAAAAACTTTGTAAAAGAGCTTCAAAAGATTTTTGAGATTATGCATGTTAGGGTGGAACTAGTTGCACACCAAATGAAGGGTGTCTCTAGAATCTGGTTTGATCAATGGAAGAAGAATCGAGTTGAGGGTGTACCACTTGTGACTTGGGCTTTGCTTGAGAATGCCTTCTTGAGGAGTTTCTTTCCTCGAGAACTGAGAGAGGAAAAGGTACGAGAGTTCATCACTTATAAGCAGGATTCTTTAAGTGTTTTTGAGTATAGTCTAAAGTTCACACAACTTTCCCGCTATGCTCCGGAGATGGTTGCTGACATGAGAAGCAGGATAAGTTTGTTTGTTTCTAGGTTGTCTCATTTGTCTTCTAGGGAAGGCAGGGCAGCTAGGCTGATAGGAGATATGGACATAGCAAGGTTGATGATCCATGTACAACGGGTTGAGGAAGAGATGCTGAAAGTTTGAGAGGAATTTCAAAACAAAAAAGCTTAAGCAGTGAATGAGTCCGGACAACAGAAGTGTAATGTCAACCGATCATCTTTCCAACAGAAACAAAAGGGACTTTCCCCATCATCTACTAGTGCACCTGAACCAAGGAACAAAGATGAGTACAATACTCATAATTTCAGAGCTAGACCTGCGCATTCTCAAGGTAGTATGGCACAAGGGGGTACTATGACTCCTGAATGTGCTAAGTGTTGTAGAAGACACTCAAGGGTGTGTCGTGATGGCTCCACTGGTTGCTTCAAGTGTGGTCAGAACGGTCATTTTATGAGAGAGTGTCATAAGAACAAGCAGGGTAATGGTAATGGGGGCAATATAACCCAATCTTCTTCAGTTTCTCCACCAGACAGAGCTGCATATAGAATAGTTACTTCAAGGTCAGGCGGAGGAGGAAACCATCTTTATGCTATCACTAGTCGCCAAGAGTAAGAGGATTCGCCATATGTTGTCACTGGTATGATCCAAGTCTTTAACTTTGATGTTTATTCTTTGCTAGATCCAGGAGCGAGTATATCCTTTGTAACTCCTTATGTTGCGATGAATTTTGATGTTCTTCCTGAGAAACTTCTCGAGCTCTTCAGCGTTTCTGCACCTGTTGGTGAGTCTATTCTAGCGGAGAGACTTTATCCTGATTGTACCATTTTCATCAATCACAAGAGCACCATGGCTGACTTAGTTGAGTTAGACATGGTAGATTTTGATGCCATTCTAGGTATGGACTGACTTCATGCCTGTTATGCCTTAATTGATTGTAGAACTCGAGTTGTCATGTTTTAGTTTCCTAATGAGCCAGTTATAGAGTGGAAGAGTTGTTCAGCAGTGCCTAAGGGTCGTTTCATTTCTTACCTTAAGGAGAGAAAGTTAGTTTCCAAGGGGTGTGTCTATCAATTAATCTGAGATAATGACTCTAGGTTTGAGATACATGTTATTCAGTCAGTTCCAGTAGTAAAAGAGTTTCTAGAAATCTTTCCAAAGATCTTCCCGGAGTCCTTCCTGATAGAGAAATAGACTTCGATATAAATATTCTTCCCGATACTCAGCCTATATCTATTCCTCCATATAGGATGACACCAACAGAGTTAAAAAGAGTTAAAAGAGCAGCTGAAAGATCTCCTAGAGAAGGTTTTTATTTGACCAAGTGTCTCACCTTGGGGTGCTCCGATCTTATTTGTGAGAAAGAAGGATGGTTCTCTTAGAATGTGTATAGATTAACGTCAGTTGAACAAGGTTACTATCAAGAATAAGTATCCTTTCCAAGAATTAATGATCTTTTTTATCAACTTCAGGGTGCCACTTGTTTCTCTAAGTTAGACCTCAGATCTGGCTACCATCAGTTAAGAGTAAGACAATGTGACATTCCAAAGACATTGTTCAGGACCTGTTAGGGTCATTGCGAGTTTTTGGTCATGTCGTTCGGTTTAACTAATGCGCCTACAACGTTCATGGACTTTATGAATAGAGTATTCAAGGATTATTTAGATATGTTTGTTATCGTATTCATTAATGACATTCTAATCTATTCGAGAAATGAGGAAGATCATGCTAGTCATCTTAGAATAGTTCTCCAAACTCTAAAGGATAGAGAGTCATATGCCAAGTTCTCTAAGTGTGAGTTTTATTTTGAGTCTGTGGCATTCGTAGGCTACATTATTTCTGGTGATGGGATTAGAGTTGATACTCAGAAAATAGAGACAGTGCAGAATTGGCCTAGACCCACATCTCCAACTGATATTAGGAGTTTCTTGGGGTTGGAAAGATATTATAGAAGTTTCGTCGTGGGGTTCTCATCTATTTCGTTTCCTTTGACCAAGTTGACTAAAAAAATAGTTAAGTTTCAATAGTTTGAAGCTTGTGAGAGAAGCTTTCAGGAATTGAAAACTAGGTTAACTACTGCCCCAATATTAACCTTACTAGAGGGTACACAAGGCTTTGTTGTATATTGTTATGCGTCCAAAGTTGGATTGGGTTGTGTGTTAATGCAGAATGGTAAAATTATTGCTTATTCCTCCAGACAGCTGAAAGTTCACAAGAAGAACTACCCAACCCATGATCTAGAGTTGGCTGCCGTAGTATATGCTTTGAAAATATGGCGTCATTATATGTATGATGTTCATGTAGATGTGTTCACCGATCACAAGAGTCTTCAGTATGTGTTTAGTCAGAAATAGCTTAATTGCAAACAAAGGAGATGGTTGGAGTTACTCAAGGATTATGACACGAGTATTATCTATATATCACCCAGGAAAGATTAATGTTGTTGCTGATGCCTTGAGTAGGTTGTCTATGGGTAGTACCGCCCATGTTGAAGAGGAAAAGAGAGTCTTAGCAAATGATGTGCACAAACTTGCACAATTAGGAGTCCGACTAATGGATTCCACCGAAGGAGGAGTAGTGGTGATGAATATGGCTGAAACATCATTAGTGTCTAAAGTGAAAGAGAAGCAAGACCAAGATCCTATTTTTCTTGAATTGAAGGAAAATGTTAATAAGCAAAAAGTAATGACTTTTGAACAAGGGGGAGAAGGTGTATTGAGGTATCAAGGTAGGTTGTGTGTACCAAGGGGGATGAACTCCAAGAGGATAATGGAGGAAGCTTATAGCTCCATATATTCTATCCATCCGGGTTCTAAAAAAATGTATCGTAATTTGAGAGAAGTATATTTGTGGAATAGTATGAAGAACGATATTGTTGAGTTCGTTGCTAAATGCTCGAATTGTCAACAAGTTAAAGTAGAGCATCAAAGGCCTGATGGTATGGCTCAGAATATAGATTTTCCGGAATAGAAGTGGGAGATGATCTATATGGACTTCATTACTGGTTTGCCACGGTCTCGCAGGCAACATGATTCTATTTGGGTGATTGGTTATCGAATGACAAAATCAGCCCACTTTTACCGGTAAAGACTACTCATTCAGCAGAAAATTATGCTAAGTTATATATCCAAGAGGTAGTAAGACTTCATGGAGTCCCAATGTCTATTATTTCAGATAGAGATCACCAATATACTACACAATTTTGGAAGTCATTCCAGAAAGGTTTGGGTTCAAAGGTGAACTTGAGCACTACTTTTCATCCTCAGACAGATGGTCAAGCAGAGCACACTATGCAGACTTTAGAAGATATGTTGAGGGCCTGTGTGTTTGATTTCAAGGGTAATTGGGAAGATCACCTACCTCTCATTGAGTTTGCTTACAACAATAGTTACCACTCTAGCATCCAGATGGCTCCTTATGAGGCTCTTTATGGGAAGCGATGCAAATCTCCTATTAGATGGTTTGAGGTTGGTGAAGCTGGGTTGATAGGCACATACTTAGTTCATCAAGCTATGGAGAAGGTGATAGTTATTCAAGAGAGGTTGAAAACAGCGCAGAGTCATCAGAAATCCTACACTGAAGTTAGGAGAAGGGACTTAGAGTTTGAAGTATATGATTGGGTATATTTGAAGGTTTTACCCATGAAGGGTGTTATGAGATTTGGTAAGAAGGGGAAGCTTAATCCCCCAATATATTGTTCCTTACAAAATATCCAAAAGGATTGGTAATGTAGCCTATGAGTTGGAGCTACCACAAGAGTTAGCAGCAGTCCATCCGGTATTTCATATTTCCATGTTGAAGAAGTGCATATGTGATCCTTCACTAATCATACCAACTGAAGATATTGGTATTAAGGATAGCTTATCTTATAAGGAGATTGATGTTCAGATTCTAGATCGTCAAGTTCACAAGTTGAGGACAAAGGAAGTAGCATCAGGCAAAGTTCTATGGAGAAATCAGTTTGTTGAGGAAGCTACATGGGAGGCTGAGGAAGATATGAAGAAGAGATACCCACACCTCTTTGAGTCCAGATAAATTTTAGATTAAGGTACTAATTCTCGTCTTAGTAATCTTTAATTGATATACTAAATGTGTTAGATTTGCTTGTTGGGTGTTTGAGTAAAATTTTAAATATTACGCCCTTAGTCTAAGGGGGAGATATTGTAACATCCCGCTATTTTAAAGAACTACAATTAGAAAGAAAACGTTTTTGGAAATAATCAAATTTGGAAATTTTGACAAGTTAAGCTAAGTATAAGTTGTTGGTCAACTTCAAATGACCATGACTCTCAGCACAGGATGAGTTAGGTGGCTAAAAGATACTATATGAAAGATCTTCGAATTATCTTTCCAATGCCACTGAATTTTCTCATGTTCGAGTTCGTATGAGGGAGATATGCCTGTTTGAAGTTGGGCTATCTAGATAAGGAAAGTTATCCGGATTTTAAAAGGGTATTTTGGTATTTTCCATACCCAATTGGTTTAATTAATTTTTAGTAAATTAAGTAGGGTCTAAACTGATTTGGTTCAATTTACGCTTTACAAAATTATGCTAGGGCTTTGAGAGAAGAGAAAATAGGAGAAAAGAGGAGAAAAAACAAGTTCTTTATCGTTCCTGAGTTTTTGCTTGCAAATTTTGTCAAGGGGTAATACATACGAGGTGTGTGAGATCACATATCATTGGGTTCATTCTCCCATGCACCAATCATGATTTATTTCAGTGTATTTACGTTCTTGAAAGTAGAGATAATGAGTTCTTGATGGATTTTGTTGAAGTTTCGATTGGGTTCTTGATCGTTGAGTTCTTGAGTTAGTTTCATGAGATTTGAAGTTAGTTTTGAGTAGATTCTTGTATACTTTGGTTGGGTATTCGAATCTAAGTGTTTGAGAAATGAACCAATCGAATCTAGATGAATTAGGGTCGAAAAATAAGCAAGAAAAATAGTTAAAATTTTTGGGAATGGGGGTGGGGCGTCGCGCCACTCAGAGAGCCCCACAACATATTTTGTAGTGTGGTCTCTGAGGTGACACGCCACTTAGAGCTCCCCAACCCTGCTTCTGTATTTTTAGGTTTGTCGCCCGACGCCACTCAGTATGCCAGGGTCGCTAGGTCCTCTACCCTTTCCCACTTCTTTATGTTTGAGTTCCCTTGAAACGTACCTATGTTTTCTAGTTGATTTCTACACTCTAAGGTACGTCTAAACATCATGATATCATCCATAAACATGAATCATAACCTTGAATCCATAAATTCAAATTCAAGGAAAGTTAAAAACTAAGTCTAGAGAGTTATTAGAGTCTTTTTGAAAGTCTGTTGCAAATGATTTAAACTTGTTTTAAGACTTGAGTTGAGTTGAGTAAAGAGTAAAGAGTGAAGTTCATTTCTTCAAAAGAGTATATGGGGACTATGTATTCCCAAAAATGTTTTCACATTTAAACAAAAAAGGAAACACCGATTTCCAAAAGAGTCTTTGAGCTAGTTTTCAGCAAAGAGTAAATGCTTTCGCAATTAAGCAAGAGAGGAAACACTGATTTCCAAGAGAGCCTTTGGGATAGTTTTTGAGTAATTATCTCAAACCACAGAAAGAGTTATGTTTTTAAACATATGAGCTATATATATATATATTTTGGGAGTAGTATTGAGCATCGATATGGGGGAGAGTTTGGACAACTCACAGCCCTCATAAACCATGTAGCCATCATGGTTAGAAAAGGGTCATACTTTTTAGATGATTCCTTAATGATTTTTAGCATAGAGTAGTGGATCCACTTAGTATTTAGGATCTATACCCCTGACAAGGTATAGGATAGCCCTGGCAGCGTGAGGCAAAACGTTGTATCATCACATAGCTCTTAAGTGATGATTGTCGGTTAGAGAAACTCCCACAGAAGTATTTTGTATTCTTATATACACAGTGTTAATTGTATTTTCATATACAATCAGAGTTTATATTGTATCTTTGCATACAACCTGAGTACCTATTGTATTTCTCACTACACATAATTGTTATCCATGTTTTAAAAACTTTTCTTTATATTCCATTCATGTTATTGCTATATATTTAAATGAGTTAAGTTGAGCCCATGCATGTTCTTTCAGTTCCTTTCAAGCTTCTGTATTGTTTTAGAATTCCCCTCACATGCTCTTACATTCAATGTATTGATGTCAGTTGGCTTGTATCATTTTATGTTGCAGATATAGGTAACCAGGATCAACATCCATCGCATCGTTGATTCTAGTTGAGCTTCAGTGTTGTTGGCGAGCCTCCTTCCTTCCGGAGGACCCTTTTTTATTACTTTATCATTTTACTCATTAGGATGTCGTGGGTCTTGTCCCAACATCCATCTCAGTTGTTAGAGGCTTCATAGACAGTTAGTTGATGTTAGTTCTTGAGTCTTTCCATTCTTGTTTTGATATTTGAGACTTGAGTGCCGTTTTGGCTAGTGAATGTTCTTTATACATTCTAAGTTATCTATTGAGATTTCCATTTACTTTTTAAAGTATTTTTATCATGAGTAAGTCTTATGCTAAGAGTTAAGCCAGGTCAAGGGTTCGCTTGGGGCCAACAATGGTTCTCGAATGCCAGTTCCACCCAAGGTGTAGGCTCGCGTGACATCTTCCTTGTAGGAAGATAATAAAAATTTCTATTTTGGTTGATTGTTGGGAGGAAATGAACATAATATGCACAAAGGAATAAAATTTAATTTCATGTTAAAGTCTTTTTAAGTTTAATTTCTGTAATTTCTTTATTTATGATCTTCTCAAATAGGTGAAAGATTTGTGTATACATCTCAATTTCACTTGTGGGATAATATCAAGTGGATATTTTAACATGAAAATATATACAAAAAAAATATTCACTTTATTTTAAATTTCAAAGTTGGAGTTGGAGTTGTGTTTGACCATAGTTTTTGCAAAGATCTTTTAGAATTTGAATGTATTTTTTCTAAATATGATTTATATTTCCAATTTTTAAAAACCTATAAAATCACCAAACTCGACTAATTTACCTCAAACATACAAGCAAATTTGATCTATAAGAGTAATATCTCAAAATAGATTATCACATAATATCGTAGATTAAATCACATATAGGAGCTACTACAAGTAATGTCAGTGTGAGGAAAGTCTCTGAAGTAAGTGAAGTTATCCCATGTAACAAAAATACTTTATAACATGCAGTAACACCATTGTTTTTTCCTTCCCAAATAAGGGCGTGTTCAATATGGAGAAATATTTTTCAGTCTTTTCAGGTTCAATTGGCTAAATGTTTTGGAAAATTAGTCAAATATTTAGGCACACAAATGTCATTGTTGATTGTATCTCCCTAGAGATGTTACATCTCAGATGTACTCCTTAGAGTGTGTTGTGTTTACCTATCGAGTCATATATATACTATATATTTTTAATATTTCTTTATATTTGATACTAACATAATATATTTGAATTAGGTGTCGATATAAAGGTAGTAAGTGTAGTGATTTTCAATTATTAGCACAATTGATGGTCCTAATTAATTGTTGTTTTAGAGAGATTTGACAGTAAAAATTAATCTTTTTCTTATTTTTTTTATCTTGTAATTAATTTATCGTGAAAATGACGTTGTCAAATGATGACGGCGATAGAAGGCGGGAGATTTGCACGGAGTTGGAGAATTTGAGACATCATTTAAGAAACATCAATGCTAGATTATGCGGCAAGACTGGAGTGGTGGATTTACTGATAACAAGACATAATTCTTAGTTGAGGAGAGAAATTGAGTTGGAAAATGAATTGTAGACTTGTTATAACACATTTTATTGTAGATACCTTTGATAATTTATTTTCTTCCCTATGGGAAGATTATACGAATTGTTATGTTATTGGTTGATTGTTGTCGGGAGAAAGAAATTATAATATATGCAAGAGAATAAATTTATTCTCTCTAGATTTGAAATCATATACCTATATGATGTGTTGAAGCATGTCTATGTTTTTCATTTTCTCTAATAATTGTCTTCACAAGATAGATGTAAGATTTGTGTACACACTATCGTACTCCCAGATTCCACTTTTTTTTTTTACGTTAGACGTAAGAGAAGGGGAAATTGAGGAAGAAATTACAAGGTGAACATTTTGCTATATTATTATTTGAGTATAGATTTGTAACTTAGTTATTTGAAAAATATAAATAGGTTTACTTGTTTGGGAGGCACTTTATGTGGGGGTTACTTTTAATATATAATATGGTATTAATTGCTTTAGTTGAGTTCACATGGTTTTTCTTAAAGAGGCCTTAGATTATTAAAAATATTTTTACATCTTATGATATGTATGTTTTTTTTTTATAATTTTACTAATATAGAATTAATAATATGCTCCTACCTAACCATCTCCCTTTCAAACTAATTAAGTTCTACATATAGATGACTCATCACTTTACAGACTTATATATAGATTAATAAATTGTGTGCTATCCAAATCATATGAGTATTTAAGATTAATAGAGCACACTGCAGACTACTTTTTGTTTATGCGTCTCAAAAACTGACAATAAACCGATCTGTAAATGAGAAAAGGCACTAAGATGGGCCCCACATTGTCACTCCACAATCTTTGTATTCACATTGTTAAATCATTAGTCGTGATATCAATTATTGGAATAAAATAATATAAAAATACTCTTAACAAGGTATAATAATATTATTTATTTTGGGTCGAGCTACCTACACAACTTCTCTAAAAAGTTTCACACGATCGATCGTTTTTTTTTTGGTTTTATGTATTATCGGTTTGACTTAGCAAACTAAAGAACATACATGGAATGTAAATAGAAATTAAATAAAGCTAACAACTTGTTTCTGCTTCTAATTAACACGACAACCATGTGATAGGGGACGCTCTACCAATTATCTAATAGCCTGTCATGTAAGCCTCCTACGTGTTTTAACAAGCAATGGTGCAATAACACTGATAGCCAAAGCATTCCCCACTGACACCGCCTTCATCGTAACTACAAACATCATTGCAAAAATCTGGACATAGGACTACATGTTGGCTAGGAACTTGGTACCAATTTATTGCCTTAACGCACATCTCAGCTCATTATCATAAGTTTTAAATTTTTTTGACACAAATTAAAATAATATATAACAAATAATTAACCTCTTTTTAGATGAAGAGGTTAATGTAGTATATATTGATGAATGGAATGAATTTCGTATCGCTGAAAGATGAGAACTATGGATTTCTAATAAGATTTGGATAATTCTTCTCCTTTTTAACCATATTTTAAGGTGTGAGATAAGGTCTGATCTTAATTCAACACGATATTAAAGTCTAGTCCAATTTGACATAGAACATAATATATATGTGAAAAATTATTAATATTATTCATAATTTCAAAAGGGTAAGTACCTTTGTTGGTTGCAAGCATGAGAAGTATGAAAATGGCTAGAAATAAATGGTTGTAGAAGAACCCCATCATATTTTGTAGAGAGAGAAACTAATTCAAGTGTGATTTTGGGTGCTATGGATGTGATTATTTATAGAATTATTTCTTCATAAGATTAAAAACCCTACTTCATTTTCTATTCCAGGGTGCATGTGATACGCTCAGTAGCGGAGCTAA
This sequence comes from Solanum chiquidenum, assembly GCA_029582725.1. Taxonomy (NCBI): domain Eukaryota; kingdom Viridiplantae; phylum Streptophyta; class Magnoliopsida; order Solanales; family Solanaceae; genus Solanum; species Solanum chiquidenum. The sequence goes on from JAJOOS010000311.1 coordinate 33,904, forward strand.
TATTTTTATTAAGGAGATTTAAAATTTGAAGCAGTAAGTACGCAATCTAGTCGAAGGAAGTTCAACGTCTACTATACTATATGTCTATATATACATTAAAAAATAATTTTTTCTATATATAATTTTTCGTTCGAATGGGGTTCATCCTGACCCTAAGTTTACTCCGCCCATAGATACACTATTATTGCATTATCAAATAAAGGAATTGATGATCAAAAACATATTTGAAGTATCATTATTTTTGTGAATTATGTACCTGAACTATCATGTATCTGTCTGTATTTCTTATTTGAACTATCTCATCAATTATTTATCAAAATACATGTTGAATTCAAATCTGATTAGACCAAGTATTTTTATACAATCGGTAAAAAATGTATGACAACTTGATTTACTCATAAAATTTTATCCATATGGCCATATCAGACTCATTAGTTTCGAGATGTGTTTTGATAAATATAACTGATGATAGATTAAATAGAAATGCATCATGTAATAGTTCAAGTAAAAAGCTCGAAAGAAAATAATACATCTAGTATTATTATTTTTACCATTATCTTACTTCATTAATTAGTCAACTCTTGATCCTTGTATTTTAATTTCATCTAGTTGTATTTTTAAATTGACAGAAAAAAAGATGGATTAAAATGATTCTCAGTATTTGACCCTCGAAATTATTACTCCTTAAGTCCTATTTAATAATTCAAGTGGATAATTAATACAACTAATTAATTTTATTTAGTAATAAAAATTGGTCACAATATGGGTGAAAAATAGATTTAAATTATGGTAAATAACACCATTTATTTAACATTAACAAAGACTCGTATTTTTTTCCAATTCATGTGACCCACTTGAATTAAATTTATATAATACATAAAATTTATTCCAAAATAAAAATAATAAAAATATAGAGTGAAAATAGGCTGAGATATTAAATAGAGTAGGTGTGTAAATTTAGGGATGTCAATGATTGTTTTTAAAAAAACAATTTGCTGAGCAATTGAATTTTACCCAATTGATTTTATGTTTCTTCTTATAAAAATAAAACCCAAAGACTTATATAAATTTATAACGGTGCTCAAATAACTAGGTAAGATTTAAATTTTTATAAAATTAAATAAAAAAAGATTAAAGCATACCGAATATATATTTTATATCAAGTTTAAATAATTATTTCTCTAGGGTCCAGGACGATGAAAATGGCTATAAGTCAACACATATAATTCACACCAAAATCTCAACTCCAAATTAAAATTTATTATGCTACTCTTATATTGAAACTCGATCAATTAGTTCTTATAACATATTGAATAACTAGCTAGCTTGTTGTGTTTGTTTCAAGTCATATATATACTATATAGTTTGAATATTTCTTTAGATTCGATATTAGGATAAAATATTCCAATTGATTGTTGATATAAAGATAGTAAATATAGAAATTTTTCAGCTTTCTTTTGACTTAAAATCCTGATCTAGTACTAAAAAAAGGTTAAATTGTGGGGGCTTAAACTTATAATTTGTGCCGGTTAAAATTCTAGTGTATTTTCTATTCGAAATAAATGTATGAATATATTGTCACAACTAGCTAGATACATTTCCAAATTACAAATATTTCATGTTTGTTTTTTTAGTCATGATAAAATGTTGATGATAGTTTTAAGTAGTAAACTCACACACAAGACAATTTAGCATGACTCAAAAAATCACAACAGTTTAAATTAAGTGTAGTTTTGACTGCTAATTTTTCTTATTATGTTTCTTCAACAAAAAGTTAATAAAAGTAATGATAGATAAAGCTTGTTGAATAATTGGTGCAAAAATTAAATGTGATACTATCTAAATTGGTGCTTTTCATGTATTTGACTTTACGTAAACCGTTGTAGGGAGTTGGAGGAGAACTTTACAGTGTCACCATTGTCACACCCCGAGCCTACACCCTGGACGCGACTGACACTCGAAAACCATTGCTGGCCCCAAGCGAACCCTTGGCCTGGCTTAACTCTTAGCGGAAGACTTTACTCAACATAAAATGTACTGAAATACAATCTTAACCAAATTGTCTCAATAGATAAACTCGGAATGTTTTAGAAATGAACATTCAACTAGCCAAAACGACAACTCAAGTCTCAGACATTAATAAATGAAATGAACAAGGCTCATAAACTATGTCTATCTATCTATGAAGCCTCTAAATACTATGAGGGATTGTCACACCCCGAGCCTACACCCTGGGCGGGACTGACACTCGCGAACCATTGATGGCCCAAGCAAACCCTTGGCCTAGCTAGACTCTCAGCGGAAGGCTTTAAGCATTAATAAAAGAAAACAAATGCAACTTTTCTCAACTATCTCAAAATAACTTAGAATGTTTTAGAATTAAACATCCAACTAGCCAAAGTGGCAACCCAAGTCTTAACATAAACAACTGGAAATGGAAAGACTAATGAACTATAACTATCCATATATGAAGCCTATAATACTATGAGTGCTGTGGGGACAAGGCCCCCGATCATCCTAAAAACTGAAAATGCTAAAAACATGAAAAAGGGATCCTCCGAAAAGCGCGGAGGCTCACCAAAAGACTCTGAGTGCTCAACTGGATCAACGATGCACTGGATGTTGATCCTAGTTATTTGTATCTGCATAATAAAATAATGCAGGAGAAATGGCGTCAGTACATTAAATGTACGATCATGTGAGGGTAAATCTAAACAACACATAAGCTTGAATTGGAATCTGAAGAAACTCTTACCTCTGCTTTACTCAACTCATGGATAATCAACTCAATGCAAAAATAAACAACAATAAAGATGCAGTTTATATAAAGCATTTAAAACAGTAGATAACATCTCAAAGTATTCGATAATACAATAAAATCTTAGTTGTATATAAGAATACAAAATAAACTCTATTTGGAAGATTTTCTAACCGACACCAATCACTATGAACTATGTGATGATACAACATCTCGCCCACGCTACCAGAACTGTCATATAATTTATCGGGTTATAGAACGCCTTAACTAAGTGGATCCACTAAGCTATGCTTAAAAGCATTAAGGAGTAATCTAAAAAGTATGATCCTTTCTACCCACATTGGCTACATGGTTTCTAGAGACTTGAGTTATTATGAACTCGTCCCCATATCATTTCTCAATATTACTCCCAAAATATGCTCAACTCATATGTTTAAAAACATAACTCTTTCTCTATGGTTTCAGATTATTACTAAAAAAGTAGATCGAAAGCTCTCTTGGAAGTCGGTGTTTCCTCCCTTGTTTAAATGTGAAAACATTTACTCTTTGGGAATACTTAGTTCCCATATAATCTTTTAAAGAAAATGAAATTCACTCTTACTCTTACTCAACTCAATGCTCAAGTCTTAAAACAAGTTTAAAAATATTTGTAAAAGACTTTTGAAAATACTCTAAGAACTCTCTAGACTTGGGTCTTAACTTTATTTGAATTTGAATTTATGGATTCAAGGTTATGATTCATGTTTATAGATGATTTATAGATGTTTATAAGTCATTTAGAGTAGTTAAAATCGATAGGAAGTGTTAGTACACTTTAGAAGAACTCAGACGGGCTAAACGATGAAAAATGGGTGGGGGCAAGTGACCCTGGCGCACTACTAGCGCAGGGCGCCAGCCCCTATAGTTCAGAGAGCACTTTCTAGCGCACTGCTGGCGCACCAACCCAACCCCTCTGGCGCATCTGGGGCGAGCTGCACCAGACCTCCCCGACGAATTTTTCAACTCATTTTCTGATCTAAATTCGATTTTTTCCCTCAATTTCTCTTTAGATTTGGTTACCCAATACATGTACCCAAGAATAATACTAAAAACAACTCTTAAAATCGATAAGACAATATCAAGAAACTCACCAATCCCATCCAAATTCAAGAATGAAGGCAATTTTAAGAACACAACTCAAGAACATCAAATATTCAACTTTTTAGAACGAAAATACACTGAAACTAACATGATTAGCGCGTGGGTGAATGAACCCAATGCTATGTTAACTCACATACCTCTAAGGATCGGATCCTTGGCAAAATCCGCGATGAAATCCTCAATAACTCGACGAAATCTTGACCTTTTCTCCTCCTTTCTCCTCTTGAGTTCTTTCTCTAAAAACCCTAGCGTGAAATTTGAGTGCGTAAACTGAACCAATTTAGTTTAGACCCCTAATTAATTACTAAAAACAAAATTACTTAATTGGGTAAGGAAAAGACCACAATACCAATCTTAAATCCGCGTGACTTTCCTTATCTAGTCAGCCCAACTTCAAATGGACATATCTCTCTCACACAAACTTGAAAATTAGCAAACTCGGTGTAGTTGGAAAGATAATTCAAAGACCTTTCATTTGATATCATATAGCCCACCTAAATCATCATGTACTAAAAGTTATGGTAGTTTGAAGTTTACCCAAAACTCATACTTAACATAACTTGCCAAATTTCAGATTTTCATTATTTCCAAAAAAGGTTCTTTCTAATTCTAGCTCTTTCAAATTGCGGGGTGATGAGTCCAAGATTTAGGCTCATTTAGAGAGTTGTTTTGATAGTTTTAGTGTCCTCAAATGCCTAATTTATGCTATAAACTGATATTAAAGCATTGATTTTTAGGTATATGACCTAAGGAGCAAGGCAAGGATACTAGTAGGAAAAAAGGAGCAAAACAAGATGAAGAAGTGGAGAAAAGGAGATCCTGGTGATCGCCAAGACCACTTGGCGAACAGCCGAATGGCTCTTCAGCTCGCTTAATGTTCCAGTGTGCCATCCTTGTGGAAGAAACCAAGTCGACAACAAGAATGGGCATTCAGTTAATCGTCGATCGATTCCGCGTTAACACAAAGGATCGCCTGAGAACTTGAGATGCTGAGGACCAATGCATAATGACAATGAAAGTGAGCAAACGGCGAATCGCCGAACCACTCAATGAAGCGCGACTTATTCCGCCGAGTGGACTTTTAAGCCAAAAAGCTGAAAACTATAAATTGATTTTTAAAAGGAATTTTTGAGGAGTTCATACTAGGAGTTCTCTCCCAGATATTGCAGTTTCCATTCTAGAGTAAAGGTTTTCTCTTAGTTTGTAGCTCTTAGTATAGACTTTAATGATTTCGAAGCAAAATTTTGAGGATTTGCAAGTGGGTTTCGAAATTTCTTCAATTTGGACCATTGTAAAGACTTGGGAACATTTACCTAGATCATGGTGAATATATTTGGTAATCGTTTCTCTATTCTTATGATGTGTGGCTAAAACCCCAATTCTTGGGGTGTGATTATGCGATTATGGGTTTAATTAGCTTATGGGTATTGTTAATTACTAATTTAAATGCTATATTAAAGTGGGTTTAATCTTTAGCTGTGTTTTAATCTATGAATTGTAGTTGGAAATGCAGTTCTAATTTTGAGTTCTTAGCTAGCTTGAGAGAGAGGTTTTTAAACTAAAGTTTTTGATTAACGATTTGTAGGTATTGTATTGATATGGATTTAGCTCGAGAGAGTAAATCCTAAACCTAATCCTACCCATCTTGCTCGATAGAGAGGATATACTAAAGTTGTGGGTTGTTCTTATTTATTAAGCTTGTTGATGTTCGAGAGAAATCACTTGAAACGTGATAGTTGTTCGAGAGAAAACTATTCAATTATAGTCCAGCTTACCCACTAATATTTAGCTGTTTATTAGTAGTTTCAATTACCCATATAGCAAAATTTACCTATAATCAATCACATCCCGAGAATTCTTCTTTATATTGTTATTTTCCCTTGTTTGATTGCATTGTAGCTGCTAATTGCAAACCAAAACCTCCCATCTGACATTCGTTGTCACCCCTTAGACTTGTTTACATGTCTTTTTCAATAATTTCTATTCCTATAGATATTTAGACCACATTTGTACTTCATACTTGAATTTGAACACGTACCGCTCCCTCTGGTTCGACCCCAACTCTTTGTTGGGTTTTATACTGACTAACGATCGTTTGCACCTAGAATTGGATAAGGTGAGCTTGCAATATTAAATCAAAATGGCGCCGCTGTTGGGGAATGGTGTTGTTTAAAATTCTTTTATTGAAGTTGAATTGTGATCTTTTTGGTTCTAGTTGAATCGACTTACTTTAGTTTTTGTTTGTTGTTGCTTGTGTTGAACAGAGGAAGAGATAAGCGTAAATGGGAGTAATGGTAGCCAAGTTGGCCACCAAGATGATATTGGGAACCTTAATGATGTGAATGACCCAATCCAATTGGGTGGTGTTGGTGCAGTTCGTCTACCCCCTATTGAGGGTAATTTAGTCTTCCATGTTACGAGCACAATGCTGCAGCTTCTCCAAATGAAGGGATTATATGGAGGGTTGGCTCATGAAGACCCTCATGAGCATATTAGGAATTTTGTGAAAGTTTGTGGTCCGTTCTCATTCAAGAACATATCACAAGAATCAGTCCGTCTCAGGTTGTTCACATTCTCTTTAATGGGTGAAGCGAAAAAATGGTTGGCAGAGTTACCAAAGGATTCCATCACTTCATGGGATGAACTTACTAAAACATTCTCTATGAGATTCTTTCCCCCATCGAAGATGATGATGCTTAGAGACAACATCCAAGGTTTCAAACGCCTGGAGGGTGAGCCTATCCACGAGACGTGACTGAGATTTAAGAAGGTTGTACTTCAATGGCTGACTCAAGGACTTCCAATCAATGTGCTACTACAATACTTCTATAGGAGCCTTGACTCGGTGAACAAAGGAGTTCCTGATCAACTTGTTCTTGGTTGTATAATGCAATAACCCTATGAAGTAGCATCGCAACTCCTTGATGGCATGATCAAGATAAATAGAGCATGGTATACTCGTGAGGACCAAGTGTCCCCTCTCACTTTTAGAATGACAAAAGAGGAAATAAAAAAGGATCAAGAGAAGGACCAAAACATGGCCAAAATAATGACCCAGCTGGATATCTTGGCGAAAAATATGATGGGTAGTGGTGCAAAGAGTGTTAATTTTGTTGGTGTTGGTGGAGTGAATCCCGTGGAAACTCATTTTGAAGCATTTTACAATGAGAAAGTGAACTTCCTAGCTAATCAAAGAGGTGGATACCGAGCAAACTATCCAAGGCCGGGTTGAAACCTAGGTTGGAATAGAGATGAGGGATGGAGAAACCGTGACAGAGAATGGCATGATCGTAATGCCACTTGGAATGAAAGAGAGGGTGACAATGACATATACGTCCCACCCCATGAGCGTCAAAAACCCAAGGAGTCTGAAAAATGTCCGTACGGAAGACATGCTCTCACGTATTCTCAACAAAGTTGAATGTTCGGACAAAGTGTTGAACGAGATGAAAAAGGATGTCTCTACACTTAATCAGACGGTCACCTCACATTCTGTGTCAATCAAGCAGTTGGAGACCCAAATGGGTCAGATTTCTTCTCATTTGAACCCAAGGCAAAAAAGGGGTTTGCCAAGGTAGTTGAATGTTCGGACAAAGTGTTGAACGAGATGAAAAAGGATGTCTCTACACTTAATCAGACGGTCACCTCACATTCTGTGTCAATCAAGCAGTAGGAGACCCAAATGGGTCAGATTTCTTCTCATTTGAACCCAAGGCAAAAAGGGGGCCTGCCAAGTGATACCTTGGCAAACCCAAATAATGATCCTTGAAAGGGTATTTTCATTGTGCCACGACGTTAACTAAGTCGATTCTTGGGAGGCAACCTAATTTTTTATTGATTTAGTTTAGATTTTGAATAACGGGCGTTGATTATGCAGGTTGAAATGTGAAAAGTGTTAGAAAATGGTAGTTTGGCGATCCAAAGTCCAGCTAGCGACACGCCGAATAGGTTTGTGAGCCCCGACTTGGACCGCCGTTGGAACCAGCAATCTTGAAGGGAAAATCTGTAAAACTCAATGGGCTACATGCTCACTCAGCTACTCGTCGAATAGGTCGCCGAGCCCGACTTTGTTCGCCGTTTGAACCCCCAAATTGCTGGGAGTCCTGTAAAACTCGGCAAGGTAAAATAGCACTCGGTGCATCACCGAGTGGTTCGGCGAGCACGACTTACTCCGCTGAAGGGAGCATAAATTCAAAGGTTTTAAAGGCCTAATGGTTTAAAATTTCAAAAATCCTTCATCTTCTCCCATTTTAACCCCCATACTCTCACTTCCCACTTTAGATCTTGCCTATTTTCTTGTTTTTACTCGCTCATTTTGTAAAATCGTTGCTTCAAATTGTGGAACTTTTCCGCCTAGCGTTACAACTAGTATTTCAACATTAAGGTTGGTTTTCCAAACCCCGTACTCTAAATGTGTAGTTGAAATCCAATGCATCGATAATTTGTTGTTGGTTTTTGTTGGGTAGTCGATTATAATCGTTGTTTAATTATTGGCTTGCTTTGTTTATGTATTGGGTCTAGTGGGGTGAAGTCTAAGTAACCCCAAATTGTGCCAAATGATGTATTTTTCCCATTGATGAAGTGTTTGACGTCATTCTTAAGGGAAAAAGTCATCAAATGGCCAATTTTGGCCAAATCGGGGGAAGTCTGAGTACCCCGAGGGCAGGTAGTATGGGTCTAGTGTTAATTTGTTGGTGTATGCGTTTCATTTTTTATGTGGGCTGCGGGTTGTTTGGAGAAAAGGGGTTGAAATTGGCATGAAGTGCCATTTGGCGAGCCAAGTCGGGTTCGCCGAGTCGTTGGCTGTTCGCCAAAGTCCCCCAAAGATCGCCCTTAATTTCTAAAATTAGTTGAGTTTGTTCTGTAATTTTTGGTGAGATGCCTAATTTAACAGAGTTCACTCGGCGTCTCGGTAAAAGGCCTTCTTGATCTCCCTTCTGCCCCACTAACCCCTAAAATACAATATAACTGTCGGCGAGCTACTTCTAGCTCGCCGATTGATGTCGGCGATTCGCTGAATGGCCCTGAACATCGCCGGCCTGTCTTGAATGATTGAAAATTGTATGCTAGTACTTTCAGCGAGCCCTATCTGGCCCACAAAAATAACTTGGCAACTCACCGAATTGTTCGACAAATAATTCTGCAACTAATATTTCTGGAAGTTTTTCTAAGTGTTTCTCCATTGTTTTCCAGGTATGGCTAGAACCAATTTAAATGATAGTGGCATGCCGCCCCGAAAGCGGGCACGTGGAGTCGTTATTAATGAGGAAGTAGCTGCTTCCACTGCTAAGGGTAAGATGTTACCTCCTAAGGGAGGAAAGGGAAAGGGCTAATCACCCATAGCTCAAACACCGATGTACAACTCCGTTAGTAAGGGAGAGTCCTACGATTCTCAGGCTTCATTCTCTAAGCCTGAGGAAGATCGATTATTACAGACTCGACAAACAGAGTTATGCTCCAAAGATCATCATGATCCGTCTAGGATTCTGGAGCCGACCCCTCCAACTTCAACTCCAGTACCACCTCCACCACAAATGGTGGTTCCAGCGCCACCAGTTCAGGGTTCCCCTCCCCGGTCACTCAATCGATTAAAGGCCGAGTGATTGAGGACCATATTGGAGGAGAAGAGATTGTCCATAGATGGAGTAGTGGATAGGCATCTAGACGTGTGGGACACTCTTAAGTACCACAGATTCGAGGTCTTCACCAGACCCCGTGGCCCATACATTCCTACATCTAGGCATGCACAAAGTAACAGTCTTGGAGAAGCAATCCAAGATCGCATGGTAGAGAGACAACCAATCAATGCCTAAAATCACGTCGAAATCTACCATGTCCAACACAATAAGGTCTACGAAAGAATCATACCCCAAATGGTCACCACACAGGCTCTGTAAACTCCATACACTACTAAAAAATCACCTATAGGAGTAGCTACATGCATAGTCAGATACATCGGCTCACAAGATAACCCTAACCACGGAGCATTATAGGCAAACAAATAAGAAAATGTAGACCCCAGATCAAATAAAGCATAAGCAGGTTCATGGGAGACAGAGATTGTGCCTATGATAACACCATTTGATGTCTCTGCCTCTAGCCTCCTTGTGAAGGCATACATATGGCCGTGTGCACCTAAACCATCTTCTCTTCCTGCTTGAGGACCACCTCTAATACTTTGGGACAACCCCTAGTACCCTGAACCAGAGCCATGGGGGTGACCTTGCTACTCGTCTAACCCTGTTGACCCGACTGACCCTTCCTGCTACGATGACTGGTCATAGGACACTCTCAGGAAAAATGAAATACTACAGCACACCCGTAGCAACCTCTACCAGTACTACCCCTTTGAGATGACTCAGCTAAACCTGACAAACCACCATAACCTAAATACAATGAATGTACACCCCGAAAATCCCAAACTTGTGCCTGAACTATCTGACCATTAATACCTGCAGTGCTACCATCTGTAATCTATAGAGCTTTCTTAATCGGCCTGGCGGGCTAAAACGGTGGTGGGTAGCCTCTTCTCGGGAAACCCCTACCACAGAACTAAGACCCACTGAAACCACTCTAACAGCGGGGCCTTTTGTGGCTGCCTCCATTAGCTTCACCATGAATCCCCTCAATGGCCGGCATGGTTAACAATCGGAAGACAAGAGAAACTCGATGCCACCATATACTATGCAGCCATCTGTAGTGGACATGAGAGTCCTCAGACAAACCTAGGCACCCTCTCGTGCTTTGTCGACATTAGCATAGATGCATGTCTAGCAAACTCATGGAACCGTGCCTCATTCTCTACAACTATAAAGTGATCCATGAGTCAAGTCTGTAAACTCATCTCGCAACCGCTCCCACAGGTTACGAGGTGCATATTATTCCAAAAAAGCCTCAAAGAACTAAGTCCAACTCATCAAAGGTGATCCAGTTTGTCTGAACTAAAGATAAGATCTTCGCCACTACTTTACCAATCCATCATACTGGAAGGTGGTATAATCAAACCTGTGAGACTCCACTAGTCTGAGGTTATGCAACCTCTCCTAATAACTGAGTAGAAACTCATGAGTATCCTCACCTGCAACAGGAGAGAACCTAGGAGGACCCTATCTGATGAATCAGCCCAACATCTTCTACTCCTCAGAAGACATAGCTGGCCTAGGAGCCATAGGTGGAGCAAAAGTCAGAACTAGCTAAACCACTAAAGAAAGGGCCACAACAACATGATGTGTCAGTGGGGTCTACATGCCCCATGTCCATGTTGAGACTAAAGTTTGTGCTTCATCTCTAACCTGGTGTCCAGCTGATTGCTACGCATAATACCCTTATGCAACATGCCTTACTTGAAGTAAAGGATCCTGGCAAAAGTATCCTAAAGTATTGGGGTGGCCACGAACCCTAGTGGAGTCTAGGTTGGCTCTGCACCATTCGGCTAATGTTGGACATACTCAGCCTTTACCTCAAGCTCTAGTGTTATTACTCGCTCGTGGTTTCGAGCTAGTGTTATAGTCCATGCTCTCTCTTGACCTCTGTGTATTCGTCGACATGTACCCCTAGCAGGGTTCCGTCTGGAGGTTCAGGAGGGTCTCACCCACCCGCACTCGACCTCGTCCTAGCCATCTCAGAAAGAGTGAAACAAAAAAAGTTTAGATATTGGTACAACCATCAACACACGATCAGAACCAAGAAACAATGAAGTATTCCTAAGAATCCCCTATATCGCCTCGAAGATTAGATACGAATGTCATGGAATCGATCCGCGTGACTCTAATAGGAACTTGCTCCTATAATTGTTAAATTGATGAACCAAGTGCTCTAATATCACGTTGTCACGACCAAAAGATCGATCCATAATGGCGTCCATTATAACCCTCCAAGTGGACAAGCCTAAACCCAAGTAATACTTACGGAAGACAACAATCTAATTATAATAAGACAAACAGCGGAAATAGAAGCAAAATAAACTAATGGGCCACATTGTAAATCATTACTGTGACAAAATATACAGAAGAGGCCCAAAAGAAACCGAGAAGACACAACTAACACAAGAATCAATCCCCAGACCTGGTATCACCTATACATGAGCTACTAAATATAGAAGGTCATAAATACAAAAGATTTGACTAATCCAAACGACAAAAAATAAGTCAGTGTAAAAGAGGGAAAGCAACAAATATCTAGACGCTCGGAGCTCACCATGATCCGAGTCTTTGACGACCGAGGAAGATCCAACGATCACTGAGGGTGGCTCGAACTAGGAGTTGCATCACAAAAAGATATAGAAGTGCAATATAAGTACCAAATCACGGTGTACTCAGTAGGCATCAGAGGCTGACCGAGCTAAAAAAGAACAAATATAAATAAATAGAATCAAGAATTTAAAAGACAAGGGAATAATCTAAACAACAAATATAAGATAGAGGACAGTTAAATAATATCAAAGATTAAGTCACAAGTTATGCATAAATCATAATACACCTGAAAGCCAACTCACACGATGATGCCATGCAAACACAAAGTAAGGAAACCTGTAAGCCCATAAGAAACATTGGGCCGCCTGGAATGATACCTCAAGCTTAATCGAAAGCCACTTACCTGGGTAAATGTATCCACAAGCCATCTGTGATGGCACATCGAGGTTACCATTAATATAAATCCTGATGAAAGATTGTAACCCAACCTAAGCCAATGGGTTTCCCAAAATGATTAATCGTGCTCATTAGAGTAAAAGACGTTGAAAATTTACTAATAATCAAGTAAAAGGGCTTTATATCACTCTTGAATCAAATGGGTTTCGGAATCTGTCAACTCATTAAAGTCAGTTTTCCCTTTTTAAAACCAAGTCATTTCCATCAAAGATCATCTCAAAAGTACCACCCCTCACAGGCATCATCATAATTTAGTAATTTCATGGACACAAAACTGGTAAGAATACTCGTGACACCACAACAGTACTAACCTTAAACACCTGCTTCTAGCTCACGAACTCAAGCCCAACAATTCAATAATCGAAAAAGAAATCATAAATTCAAGAATTTATAAAGGCATAATAACCGATCCAAAATTAAAAAAGCACACAACAATTCTAAGTTTCACGTGACCTATAAGCATTTCTAAGGATACTAGTGAACAAGCATAAGAGCAACTAAAACTAAGGCATTTGGCTAAAACTACCTAAACAACCCAACAATGGACATAACTCAACTAGGCGGCAAAATCTAAGCTAATCCTAAGGGTTTACAAAGTCATACGATATTACTAGATTATAATAAATCTAAAAGGGCTAATTCAAAGAAGTAGAGACCATCGCCTACCTCGAGGCCGAATACACGCTCACACAAAATTTACTTAGGAGTCTTCCCTTTCCAAAGAGCCTCGGAGCAGTGCCCATTTATCAACAATACCAAGGGAACACAACAATAATCACTAAAAAGAAATAATCAATAAAGGGACTCAAAAGACAAGAAACCACTAACAAGCAAAAGTGGTACCCGCGCATAGAGTCATGAAATCGACTTTGTTACAAGGTTTCAACCCAGTCAAAAAACTTGGGCCCCAAACATGAGTACAAACCGATTTCTGATCAAGGCAAACCAAGACCACCATTAAATTTAGCTCAAGGGTTCAAAATAGGGAAATTAAGATGAAATTGAGAAAATTACCAAGAGAAACGTAAGATTCAACCATCCTGAAATGAGTCCACGAACATTCCCAACACTCTCAAACAAGAATCACCCAAAACCGACAAGAAATTCTCCAAAAATCACCTAAGAATCATGTTGGAAATGGGGGTTTTGGTTGCTGACATGTCTTTTAAAAAAACACTGGCAAGCATTGAAATGCATTTCACAATCACAGAGACCTCCTCGTGATCGCAAAGGTCAGCAAAGCTGACCCTTGGCGAACACACTAGATCCCCCATACGTGAAGGTAAAGGGAGGAGGTTTTCCACGATCACGATGAAGGAATGAGTGTTGCACCAGCAATATTGCATCAGTAAAATCACTAAAGCACAAAATCTTCTGTTGGGGTCCGAAATTCATTCAGAATCCTGTCGGTGCAAACTAAGTATGCTACTAGACTCGAAACTATATTTCAGACTCAACGGAATCAACGATACAACCAACAAAGGTCGTCTCATCAAAATGTTGACCAAAGTCAACACTTTGAATGAAATAAAAAACAAAACGCTGAAAACCACAAAGATATCCCAAAAACCTCAAAAACCAAACAAAAGGTCGTTCTAGACCAAACTCGAAGCATACATTCATCTCTTCAAGCTTCTTTCCTAAAATATTTCTCACGGATCCTCTTAAGAAGATGGAAACTTGTGGATCAGTATTTTCAACCGTTAATAAACTAGAAAATAAATAACTAGTACATCAGCTCAGCTAATTGCTAGTAATACAACAACTAGGGGCTTACTGATTGGTACTAAAACAAACAAAGAGCACATTAACTCAACTAATTGCTACTAAAATAAGAACTAAGGGCATACATTCATCTCTTCAAGCTTCCTTCGTAAACAATTTCTTAGGGATCCTCTAAAGAAGATGGAAACTCGTGGATCAATATTTTCAGCATGATTGTAAGCTTATGCTACCAGGGACATTTTGTACACTACATTAACAGACTTTTTCCTTTAGCTTGTTCCTACGCCAACTTTTCAGCCCACTTAAATGCTTTTCTAGGAACTCCTTTTTAGTGTAAAATCATACTACATAGGGCTCTAGAGTACCCAACTATGAACTATAATTATTATTATCTTTTGATAAAGTAGGAGATCGTATAAATGCTATCAAGAAGATGCTTTTGGATCAACAATTTTTAAAGAAGATAGAAACTTGTGGATCACAATTTTCAACCTGGATCACAATTTTATTCATCTTAATCATATTATTTTAAGCTTATGCTGCCATAGACGTTCTGTAAACTACAACAGTAGAACTTTTTCCTTTAGCTTGTGCCTACTCCAACTCTTCAGCCCATTTAAATACTTTTCTAGGTACTCCTTGTTAGTGTAAAAGCTTATTCCATATGACTCAAGATTAATCGCATATGAGCTGTAATTATAATTTTTTTCTGAAAATGTAAGAGATTGTATAAATGATATCAAGAAGATGATTGTGGATTAGTAGTTTCTAAAAAAGATAGAAAGTTGTGGATCAGTATTTTCAGCCTGGATCACAATTTTATTTATCTAAATCAACATATTCTAAGGTTATGCTGGCAAGGACATTCTATAAACTAAAGTAGCAGAGCCTTGCCTTTAGCTTGTGCCTACTCCAACTCTTCAGCCTATTTAAATGCTTTTCTAGGTTCTCCTTGTTAGTGTAAAATCGCATATGAACTGTAATTATTTTTATTTTTTTGATAAACTAAGGGAATGTATAAATTATTTCAAAAAGATGCGGGTTTGATAGTTAAAAAAAATAGTGAGATTGAAGTTAATTACTATGCTAGGAGATGTGATTATTGTTATTTTAATATAACAGGGATTTTGATAATTTTTTATGTGTATTCAAAACTTATTTGTTTTTTAAGGAGTGGTTTGAGATTAATTTGGATGAGCATTACATGAATGATGGTTGTGAGGATATCCAGGAAAAAAAGAAGTCGACAGTGGCGTTACAAGTTAAAATAACTATTTGAAAGTGCACACTCCGAGGAAGAAGCTCATAAAATTGAAGTGCCAATTTTTTTTTTTTTATGTTATGACAATTTTAATTGTCACTAATCATGATAGTTAATAATGGCAGTATATATTGTTGGTAAAAGTAATACTTTTAGTGAAAAGATGATAGATTTAACCACAAAATTATTAATTTTTTTTATAATAATTAATTTTTCCTTAATTTATACATTTAAGGATGAAATATATTTTTGTATATAAAAAGCAGTCATTATTGATGAAACTATATTTGTTCAACTACAAAATACATATAACCTTAGAGACAATTAATGTCGTCACTGACTGAACTAAATAATTCGTGACGGCATAATTTTATCGATAGTAATAATATTTTTAGTGAAAAAACATATTATTAACTGCAATAAATTATACTTTTTCTCATAAGTAAATTCGTCACAAATGTTTGTACATTTGGAGACGATTTTTATTTTAGTAGTTAATATAATACTTTTAGTGACGAACCACTAAATCATCGTTTTATACTTTTAGTGACACACATTAAGTGATGACTGAATGACAAAATTTCATTCAACACACAAGATTTTAAGTGATGAAATATGATTTATAAATGACAAAATTATTTTTCCTTGATAATCGAATTTGTTGTAGTGGAAGTTAAATGTAACATCTCACAAATTGAAATAACTAGGAAGAAGTCAAGAATTGGAAATAGTGATTTTAGGAAATAATGAAAATCTGGAAATTTGTTCTAGTTAAGTTAAGGATGAGTTTTAGTCAAATTCAAATGACCATAACTCCTAGCTCAACATGAGTTAGGTGTGTTTTCAGATATCGTAGGAAAGATCTTGGAATATTCTTTCCAACGCCACTTAGTTTGCGCGATTTCGAGTTCGTATTAGTGGGTTATTCCCTTTGGAAGTTTGGCTGCTTGAATAAGGAAAGTCTAATCCGAATTTTTGAAGGGTAATTTAGTCTTTTCCTTACCTAATTATTTTAATTCGTTTTTAGAAGTTAATTGGGGAAAATCAGAATTAGACCAGTTTAGAAAAGTTGAAGTTCACGCTAGGGCATGGAGAAAAGAGAAGAGAGGAGAAAGGAGAAGAAAATTTCAAAGTTCATCGATTTCTTGGAGATTTTTGTGTGGATTTCGCCAAGGATTTAATCCTACAGGTATGTGAGGATTTCATAACGTTAGGTTCATTCACCCACGTGCCAAACATGTTTATTTCAGCGTAAATTAATCCTAAAAAAGTTTCAAAGTTGATGTTCTTGATACGTATTCTTGAATTTGATATTGTTCTTGAGTTGTGCTGAAATTGAGAAGTTTCTGAGATCATTACGTCAAATTATTGAGTTGGTTGAAGTTAGGTTCTTTGGTACATTTGTTGGGTATCTGTATCTAAAAAGAATTTGGGAAAAGAAACCGAGTTTGGGCAAATTGGGGCTGGAAAACGAAGAAGAAATTTAGTCGGGGAAATCTGGGCACTAGCTCCGCGTCGCGGACCTACTCCCCAGATTTGGGAAAAAATGTTTTCGCATAGTGGAGCGGTCACGAACCGTTCTACCTCGAAAAGTATTTTCGCAACCAAAATTAAAATACATCTCCGCGTCGCGGACTTACCCTCACACAGTGATATTTTGATCTTTTCTCATGTTTAGCTATCTAAACACACTCCTAATCATCATGAGATCTTTCCTATCACAAATCACAATCCTTGAATCCATAAGTCAATTCAAGGATAGCTAAGAGTCAAGTCTAGAAGTTAAGAGGTAAGTCAAGAGAAGTTCATTAAAGTTTTTCAAAAGTCTTTCATAAACGTTTTAACTTTGTTTTATGACTTAAGTTTCGAGTTAAACAAAGAGTAAATAGTTGAGTTCATTTTTCAAAAATCTATAAGGGAACTAAGTATTTCCAAGAGTTTAAAATGTTTTCACATGTGAACAAGAAAGGGAACATCGATTCCAAGAGAGCTTTAAAACTAAGTTTTGAGTAATTATCTCAAACCAAAGAAAGAAGTTTTTTTTTAAAATATATGAACTAAGTATATTTTGGGAGTTGTATTGAGCACCGATATGGGGATGCAAGTTCATATTAACTCCAGTCTCCATAAACCATGTAGCCATCATGGGTAGTAAAGGATCATACTTTTTAGATGACTCCTTAAGATGCTTTTAGCATAGACTAGTGGATCCACTTAGTTAAGCATTCTATATGAGGGCAAAGTATAGGACAATTTTGGCAGCGTGGGCAAGACGTTGTATCCCCACTTAGGCTCATAGATGTGGTTGTCGGTTAGAGAAACTCCCACATAAACTATATTACTTTATTATATGAGTAAAGTTGAGTTTGTCATTGCATTTTCTTTATCGAACCAAGTTGTTTTCCACTGTTTTACAAGCTTTCTATATATTGCATATGTTTATTGCTTATATTGAGTTAAGTTATTTAGGAGTTGAGTAAAGCAAAGGTAAGTGTTCCTTTCAGATCCTTTTCAAGCCTAAGTTGTGTTTAGCATTCCAACTCGCATACTCGTACATTCAATGTACTAATGCCAGTTGGCCTGCATTGTCTTATGATGCAGACGAAGGTAACCAGGATCAACATGCAATGCCTCGTTGATCAGATTGAGCTCTCAGAGTCAGTTGGTGAGCCTCCTTGCATTCCAGAGGACTCTTTTATCATTTGCTTACTAGTTTTCAGTTGTTAGGATGATAGGAGGTCTTGTCCCGACATCCCTCTTTGTTTTAGAGGCTTCATAGACAGTCAATTAGTAGTTTAGTTGTCTTTACATTTTAATTTCATATGTTAAGACTTGAGTTTCCATTTTGGCCAAGTTGAATGTTTTACTTTTAAGCATTCTTAGTAATTTATTATTCAAGTGAGTATAGTGCTATTGATCAGTATAAATATGCATAGAGTCTTCCGTTGGGTAAGTAAGCCATGCCAAGGGTTCGCTTGGGACCATCAATGGTTCTCGAGTGCCAACCACGTCCAAGGTGTAGGCTCGGGGAGTGACAAACTTGGTATTGGAGCACAGAGTTCAAGAGTCCTAGGGAGTCTATGAAGCCGTGTCTGTAGAGTCCTAGTTATCGGTGTGAAGCGCGCCACATCTATAATTAGGAGGCTGCAACACTTAGGAATACTATCTCACTTCTTTCACATTCATTTCGTGCGTTAGAGTTTGATCTCTAAAAAGTTTTCTTTTAATTCGTTCTTGCTCATGTTTTTAGATAATCATGCCTTCACGAAGACCTGCCAGAGGTCGTCTTGCTAGGAGGAATTTTGAGGAGCAAGGGGTACCCAATGCATCTGAGGTGCAACCCCAAGGAGAGGTAACCAATGATGAATTCTGTGAGGGTATCCAGATGTTGAGACAAGATGGGCAAAAAAGAGGAGCTAGATAGGAAGTGATTGATACTTCGAGGATCTGAGAGTTCTTGAGGATGAATCCTCCAAGTTTCACGGGTTCAAACACTACTGAGGATCCAAAGAGTTTTGTTGAGGAACTGAAGAAGGTATTTTAGGTTATGCATGTTTCCGATACTGAGCGAGTTGAACTAGTTGTATATCAACTGAAGAATGTTGCTAGGACTTGGTTTGACCAGTGGAAAAGGGCAAAGCTGAGGATGCACCACCAGTGAGTTTGGCATATTTTGAGTAAGGGCAGTCGTACTCGCACCAAATTTTAAAAAAAACATCAAAACCCTAATCGATCATCACACTTGACCAAAATAACTCTTCTATAGCTGATGAAACTGATGAAATTCTGATCTAACATCAAAATCTCTGCAAGTTGACTAAATTCAACTCTTTAAGCACAAGGCCAAAAAAGATTGAAAAAGTTAAACTAAACTCAACTCATTACATCGACAATCATGCTACCCATTCTGACATAAGACAAACGCCATCAGAAAGGTAAGAAATGGGCAAAATAGTAAAAGCAGCTAAAACACACAAATGACCTCGAGGGTGATTACAATTTTTTAACCAATTAGGCGGTCAATTGTTTTCTTAAAATAGTCTAATGCTATGCTGGATATGTAATATTTAAAATTATACTTCAGTTTTTGCAAGGAGGAATTAGATTATTTTATATTGTATATACTAATTTCTCTGTAATTCTAAAATGGATGACTTTATGAGGTTCATTTAAATGATTTTACCAACTGAAATAGAAAATTTTGGCTAAGGGTTAAGTATACCGTCATTTCAATTTATTAAAAATGGAAAGAACGTTATGTGATCAAATTTCTTCTAACTAAATTTTATTTGATCTAAGCTCCAACTCTCCTCAAGATTACTTAGGTAGGTATATTTACCAAATGGGTCGGTTATGCTAAATTTATCTGAATTTAAGTTAATAAATAGATCAATTACACTCAAAATGTATTTCGGTTAAAATTTATTGGGATAAAATATGGCTCACGCCCCAATCCGCCCACTTCTTACTAAGTTTCAATTTCTTTTTTTGTTCTTTTATAAATTTTGGGTACCTTTTAAAATTATATTTTTTCTTTATTATACCAATATATAACATATCAAAAAATAAAACTTGTTCTTTAAAAAGGTTTGATAAGATTACCCATGAAATAATCTGGCTAAGATATTCGTGTAACTTTTTACGGCTTGGATTGAAATGGACAGAGTTGATAAATTGATGGATTGTACCAAACTAGGACATATTGTACTAATTATATCTAAATAGGTTATTTTTGTCACTATAGTTAGTGCATCATATAAATCTATAACCCTTAACACACACATAATTAATACAGATATTGTATTATGTTTATCTCTGATAATATACTAATTGAAAATGTAAAAATGAAGAAAACAAAATAGTATACCTCACAGATGATCAAAATTCAGTATAAAGTTAACAATGTAGGGCTAGATGAAACAAAGGAGGAACAATAATATAGAACAAGATGAGTTTTCAATCAAACTATTTGAAATATGTTTACAATTGAATCCGCATACTGATGCATATTTGAAACAAGGAGCATGATAAAAGTAATATATTTAAATTCATCAATGGTTTAGCGTCGTTTAAATAAGATAGTTGATTAGCAGTAACTGAATCATCCTAGAAGAACTTTGAACTCTTCTAGCAAATCTGGATGGTCTTTGAGAAGTAAGATAACCTATACATAAAAAAAATAGTACTTACAAACAATAACACGAGGGTTGTCCAAAATATCTATGTACTCAAATTATAAATTTGTATCACCTTATTGTACACCTCTTTGGCATTCTTGGACTCCTTTTTAAACATGAAAAAAATATCTTTGAGCTCACTGTAATTTCTAAACGTTCCTGCAAGAAGTTATTAGGCAATAAGTTAGGAATGAAGTTTTTAAATTAATAAAAAGGTAGACCTTTTATTATTAAAATCATAAGGTAACATATATGTAACCTCTGCTTTTTTCACAAAATTGATTGCTTGTTCCATCAAATATGTTTTCTCATCTTCATCATTCAAGACTATTTCATAGCCCTTGGGTAAAAAAGGATTTAAACCAAGGAGCAAATTAGGATGGATCCTTTGAATAAATCTTTCGAGTTTTCTTTGAGACCAACGGTATCAATTCTGTAAGAAATATCAAAGACTTAGTTCCACATAAATCATAAAATAACAATAGAAATTAGTGACGATTAACAATAGTCGAATTGTAGTAGCAAACCTTTTTCTCATAAAGTCCATCATAACGACAAGGAATGTGATATACTTCTCCCTTTGATTGGAAACTTGTCCTTAACTTGGTTCAAATAAGAGAATGCCTCATCAATCATCATTTTTGGCTTACTAGTACCAGCTCTCTCAACATCGCTATCACCACTAATATTACCCAGACCGCCTCCATAAACATGTAATTGACGGTGATAAATAGAACAGTAGCTAAAAGTTTGCAGTAAAATTTATTTGTCCAATATATTAATATAGAGTTATGTTACACTCTCTTCCACTTTAAATCAATGGTTATTTTGGGATAAATGAAAAAACTTTGAATAGTTCATTCAAAATTGACAAATTCTTTGATATATGATGCAACCAAATAAATAGTGGTACTTTTCATACGTTGGAGCCCTTAACCTAACAAAGAATTATCTGAAAAATAAAAATCAATCTAGATCGACCCTAACAAATGCAACAAAGGGTAAACATTCAATCTCTATCTTCAGTTGTGCCTGATATTTCTGAGTTGAAGACAAAAAATGATTTTAACTACTCTAAGTTGTTGAGTAGTTTAAAAAAAATGGCATCTAAAATGTCTTGATCACTTAAAATATACAGACCACACATCATAGGAATGAAAAATAACTAATTTATCAAAAATTCATCTAAAAAAGTTCAGTACATACAAAATCGACCTAGAAAAAAAATGAACACAAGGCAAAGATCTTACGAATCTCTATGTGAAAAACCAAATGGAGAGTCATCTCTCGATCTCTTCATTCTGCAAAAATAGAACAACAAAAATAACTTTTAAAGTAACAAAAACAAATAAACAAGAGATGCTCCATTTTCTAAATAAACACACCTTTTGCGATAAGTATGTAACATCAAAAGTCTCAAGAGATCTATCAACAAAAAATAGATTTTAATCAATTGTTTAGATCAGAGAATATAACAAAAATCTTTTTTCGGTTCAATTGTGTCTACCTTTTCCCCCCCTCCTCTTTGACTTAGTAGCACTACAACACGCATAAGTTTAAAAAATAAAGAGGTAAATGACAAAGAAGTAAGGATAAAAAATAAATTTAGAAAAAATATGTCACGATCCGAGCCTACACCCTGGACGTGGTCGACACTCGAAGACCATTGCTGGTCCCCAAGCAAACCCTCATCCTGGCTGACTACAAGCGAAAAACTGATTCAAGCATACAAAGCTTAAAAACTGAAATAAAAGTTCATAAAACTTAAATTCAAACTTTAACTCAAATGAAAACTCTGAATAATAAAATAAATTATTCAACTCGCCATAAAATAGACAACTTAAGTCTTTAAAACATTTAATAAAATAAATGATGCAGACTTCTCAACTATACTGACTATCTATGTAGCCTCTAACTGATAAAGATGTAAGTTGGGACAAGACCCACAACATCCTAACAACTAATATAACTAAAAGGTAAATGAAATCCTTCGGAAGCAAGGAGGCTCACCATAGATAACTCAAACTCTCAGATGTATCAACGAAGCTCCAATTGATGATCCTGAATACCTGTGTCTGCATCATGAGAAGATGCAGGCCAAATGGCTCAGTACGTGGAATACACGAGCATGTAAGGGGAATTCTAAAGCATAACATAAGCTTGAAACTTTATAAAAGGAAACATACTTACCTCTTCAAACTTACTCAACTCAAGGAATACTCAAGGATACTCAAAACTACTCAACTTACTCAACTTACTCAACTCAGAAGTACTCAAGGATAAGATACTAAACTCAGAGATTAGATACTCAACTCAAAGATAAGATACTCAACTCTGGATACTCAACTCAATATGACTGAACTCATTTCAATATAATGCAATTTAAAACAAGTGCAATATAAAGAAACAAATTGTTTAAAACATGCTGTCAACTCTGTGTGTATTCAAGGATACAACATAACTCTGAACTGTATGTAAAAATACAAATAACTATGTATATAATACTACAATAAGTTCGGTGGGAGTTTCTCTAACCGACAACCATCACTTAAGAGCTATAGTGATGATACAACGATCAACCTCACGCTGCCAGAGCATCCTATACCCGGCCAAAAGTATAAAACCTGAACTGCCTAATGGATCCACTAGTCTAATTTCAAAAGGATTCATCTAAAAAGTATGAACCTCTTCTACCTATGGTGGCTACATGGTTCTACGGGGGCTGTGGGTTCTTTGAACGCTCCCCCAATTCGGTGCTCAATACTACTCCCAAAAATGTACTGGCTCTTATGTTTTTAAAACATATTTCTTTCTGCTTATTTGAGATAATTGCTCAAAAACTTAGCTCAAAGGCTATCTTGGGAAATCCCAGTTTCCTGTCCTGCTTCACTAAGAAAGCGATTACTCCTTTCTAAAACTAGCCCGAAGGCTCTTTGGAAATCTCAGTTTCCAATCGTGTTTAAATGTGAAAACATTTCTTTAAAACTTCTTTGGGAATACATAGTCCCCATATATCTCTTTGAAGAAAAGAACTTCAAACCATAGCTTTACTCTTTGCTTAACTCAAAACTTAAGTCTTAAAACAAAGTTAAAACGTTTGTAAAAGACTTCTTAAAATATGGTTCACCCCGAATTATGGACGTGAACGACTCAATGGAAGGTTTTCAATAACCATAGATAGAACTCAATACTTGGAACTCAAGAACTTCAATAATACTACTCACTTCAAGAATGCTCAACTCAGAGGGTTCATGCGAAATTTATGAGCATGAACTACTCAACTCAAGGACTCAAAGATACTCCTCGTCTCAAGACTTCTCGACTTATAGGGTTCATGCGGAATTATGGACATGAATAACCCAACTCAAGGACTTCATGGGTAATATGTAATAGTCCCATGATTAGGAATGTAATC
>JAJOOS010000312.1:0-63187 GCA_029582725.1 Solanum chiquidenum
GAAAAAGAATTGGGACGCACTCCCATTGAACTGGAGGTTTTCAAGAAGACTCATGTCATGAAGAAAGAAAATGAGTCGAATCCGGATGTGTGGGTGGAAGAAAGGGTCGAACGAACTTTTGTAAGTTATTTAATATGAATAATATATATTAATAGTGAATATATTTATGATATGTATATATACTGATGTCAATTTTTATATTTAATATGCAGAATGACTTTCATCAGTATGTCGCTGAGAATCTAGATAGTTCGGTCCAATTGAAACCTGAACTTTCCACTCAGATTTGGAAAGAAAAAGTGGTAGGGGTGACACAAAGGTAGAGTCTATGGTCTAGGCTCTTGAAACGATGTAAGACGACTCCAGTCAGGCTTAGAAAAAATTGGATCGTCACGTCAAGCCGAGGCACTTGACGGTGTTCAGATTGCTGCTATGTCGGCTCAAATAACTAAGCTTACAGCGGCACTGACAGAGTTGGAGCGGAGAAGAGTAGCTGAACAAGAAAGCATGAGTGAGATCGTTCAGCAAATCAAAGAACAAGTGATGAACCTCACTCGTCGACCTACTACTTCGGCTCCCGATGACACCGACGATGAGAGTGATGACGATGATTATGTAGAACCCACTCCCCAGTTTAGATCTCTAGACATTTATGAACTTTTTGTAATTTTGAAACGAATTTTGAAAGACTTTATAAGTCTTTAATTTGTGATTTAGATACTTTTTAATGTTATTTTAAGTTTGTTGTTTTATGTTTTGTTTAGATTATTTATAATTGTGTGTGTTTGATTGGGCTGAATAGTGTAGAATTGAATTGAATTGCATTTGCAGGTGGGCAGTAAAAACTGCCAGTTTATGCTTTCAAAAATATTGCAGGAAAAACGACGGACAACGTGGTTTTGTCTGTCGCTTTTCTGGGATCTATTTTTTTTTAAATCCCAGAAAAACGACGGACAGCGTGGTTTCTGAGTTTTTTTTTTTAAAATCCCAGGAAAGCGACGGACAACATGATTTATCTGTCGCTTTTTTGGGTTTTATTTTTAAAAAATCTTAGAAAAGCGATGGACAGCGTGGCTTTGTCCGTTTCTTTTCAGGGATTTTCAAAAATAAAATTTCCAGAAAAATGACGGATTGCGTCGCTTTTGTTAAAAAGAATTCCAAAAAAAAATAGTAAAAAATCGATGTTGTCCGTCGCTTTTTTAGCGACACAGTTCGTCGCTTTTTTAGCGACACAGTCCGTCGCTTTTTGAAAAATGACGTTGTCCGTCGCTTTTTGAAAAGTGTCGGGCTAAAAAGCGACGGAGGTGACTGCGTCGCTTTTCCGTCGATTTTGACCAAAAAACGATGCAGTCCGTCGATTTTGGCCGTCGTTTTTTGACATTTTTTTAGTAGTGATATTTTGAAGCATATTATCTTTCTTACCGAAAACTATATAGGAAGGATTCATATCATGGATCTAACTCAGTGAGATACTTGGTTCTCAAATTAAATCAACAACTTTGGAATCATTTCGTAAATTGGTGTGAAAAAGCACAAAAAATTATCTTTGTATGTCACAGTTCTTTACAAACTAATATACAAGAGAATACCCATCTACATAAAAGAGTGATCACATTAGTAGTACATGTGTATATAAGATTATCAAATTGACGCTAGACAAGGAGAAAAGTTGTCAGCAAGACTAAAGAGGAAGGATAGCATGCAACACCTAAGTGTATTGTAAATATTTTGGGTCATACCTGATATTGTAGAGAATATGAGCTGACAACTTTCAAGAAGTGGGCAGTAAAAGTGTATGCCATCAACAACACAATGTACATTATCAACATATGTAGTAGTTGAGTAGGCAAAAGAGTGGTGCCACTGGTAACAAAAGGAAAAAATGATAGGTGAACATCAGCTATAGAGTTTTAACAAATGAACGTAGCTTTGCTTGCATTGATAGTAGCAATTAATTGTTCTGAATTGATTGTCTTTGTGTGATTTTAGGTCATGAGTTTGATCTTCTAGCTTACTCTGCTAGAACTACTATAACTTCCATGGCTGCTACTAAGCTAATAAGATCGAGGAGCCATAGGCGGTTATTCAAAACTGTTCATTTTATTTGATAAGTAATCAAGGAGGTTCAATTTTTCACAGCACAGTCATTTCAATCTTTTTCTTCCAATTCTAAGAAAGAAAAATTCAGAAAAATCTGTCAATAAATGACGAACTCCATTATACAGATGATAGGACAGGGCTAAGGCAGTAATCTCGACGGAGATTAGGATGAGCTTTAGGTCATGAGTTTGAGTTGGAAAAGCAATCACTAATACTTACATCAAGATAAACTATTTACATTACACTATAAAGTCATGCATGCAATGCTTTACACAGAACTGCTAATTAATATTCAAAGTTTTATATTGGATGCTAATCAATAGGCACTATTCCAAGTTGCAATTTTACAAGCCATTTCTCAAGTGTGTTGTTGACTCCAATCAATTACTACTGGATTTATTCAAAGTTAATAAGAGATAGGCTGGCAGACAATAAGTAGTGATGGCTTGGGAAGAATACAAGATGAGTTAATTTTCATTATTTACATATTAATCAGAGGCATACATTTTCCTTCATATATTACTAAGACGACTGTATATATGGTTTAACCAATCTTTCAACACTACATCACTTTTTATGTGATACAATAAAAAAAATAGTTCAATTACATATTCAAGACATGCAAAAGAAACAACAATTAGAACTAATATCAAATTACTCTAGCGAAAACTCCACAACCCCTTTTACCTTTGGCTGGAAGATGGCTGAAAAGTTGCTGGTCTTGAACCAGTCTTTACTCTCTAGTCTTGAAGCCAAATAGTAAGATGAAATGTCTTGGTTCCAAACAAGTTGTGGTCACTTATATAAGGCTAAAAGTAACTCCTGTCTCAAAAAGATGGTCGAGTTCAAATTATAATGGTTAATGCATCTAAATTTCGTTCTTTTATTTGATGTCAATTGATTACTGCAGAACAGAATTGTACCGAACAAATAGGGTGGATAAGCCTAAGTACGACATTACACACCACACTACACGTATAGACGCGAACCTCCCTCCTTACCGTACGTGCAACTCTCACCTCATACGTCTTGCACAAAGACTACAAAATCCCTTACTTGCACTATATTCTTGGAAGCTAAATTAGAACAATAGGATATCTTACCAAAGCAAGTGAAGTTCAGTTCAAAACTGATATTTTATGAGAATAACTACTATGTAACAGAACCTTCACTCAATCTCCTATGCATGTTGGAATTATGTAGGGCATCAAAAGAACATAAAGGACTGGAGACTATTTCTTAGTGTGGAAAAGCTTCCACTACTAAAAAACTGCTAAAAAATGACGGAAGTAAAAGCGACGAACGGCATCGTTCCAAAAAGCGACGCCATTAGCCACACTGTCTGTCGCTTTTAATTAAAAATAAAAAAATTAAAAAAAATTAAAAAGCGACGGACGACATCACTTAGTCCGTCGCTTATTTTGCGGATTTTTGCGCCAAATATATATATAATCAAGGGAAAAAGGACAAATATACCCCCGATCTATCGTTAATGGTATGTAGATACCCTCCGCTATACTTTTGTGACATTGGTGCCCCTGCCGTCTAATAACTAGAGCATATATGCCCTTCACTCTAACGGAAGACTAAATAGGGACACGTGGCACAATCTTATCCGTCCATCCGATATTTAATAAATGTCGGATCGGTGGATAAGATTATGACACGTGTATGTCCGTTAGTATAAAGGGTATATATGTTCTAGTTTTTGGACGGCAGGGGCATCAATGTCCCAAAAGTATGACGCAGGGTATCTGCATACCATTAACAATAGTTTGGGGGGTATATTTGTCCTTTTTCCCTATAATCAATAATTAATTATTTTATATAGATAGCGACGCAGTCCGTCGCTTTTTATTAAAAATAATTATTTACAAATTAAAAAAAAAGCTACGCCGTCCGTTGCTTTTTATTAATTTTAATTGTTTAATTATTTTTTAAAAAGCGACGGACAACATCTTTATGTCCGTCGCTTCTTGGTCAAAATATCTAGTAAAATATTTTAAGAAAGCGACGGACAGTGTCTCTTAGTCCGTCGCTTTTTGGTCAAAATGTTGGTCAAACATTTAAAAAAAAAAGTGACGGACATAGAGACGCTATCTGTCGCTTCTTTAAAATATCTGCACTACCAGACGTGAAATCCCCCATTTTTTCTTCTCTCTTCCTTCTCTCTTTTGTATCTTCTCTCTTCCTTCTCTCTTCTCTATCTTCTCTCTTCCTCTCTCTGGACGCCGACGCCGACGAAGTGACGCCGACGCCGACGTTGCCCGTCTCCGCTTCCCACTACGCCGCTGCCCACCGCCGACCCCGACCCCACTGTCCTTCTCCTTTAATTCAAGGTTAGGGTTTTATCATGAAATTATTTTAAATTTCTTTCAATTTGAGTATTGAATTTGTTAATTAGTGTATTGAATTAGTTTTTTATTGATTGTTAGTTAGTAAGTGAATGATTTAGGGTTTTTGATTTTGTTAATTAGTATTGAATTTGTTTTTTATTGATTGTTAGTTAGTAAGTGAATGATTTAGGGTTTTTGATTTTGTTAATTAGTATTGAATTTGTTTTTTTATTGATTGTTATAAGTTTGATTGATTGTTAGTTAGTTAGTGAATGATTTAGGGTTTTTGATTTTAGTTAGGATTGATTGATTGTTATAAGTTAGTGGAGTGTTAATCTAGATGAATTAAAATTTGATGAATTGAAGTTAGATTTAGAACTTGATTTTGATATTTGAATATAACTAATTAATTCTTGAGTTAGAATTTTATGTATAACTAATTTTAGAAATTGAATATATATGATGAATTTAATTAGAACTTGAAGTTGTTAACTTAATTAGAACTTGAATATAGTTATTGAACTTGAACTTGAATATAATAAGGCTTTGGTTGCTTTAATTTGCTGGAGGTAACTCTTGCAATTTCTCCATCTTCTTAAGGATAATATACCTAAGAGATGTTCCATATTGCCCAGCCGGATCTCCTCTGGTTGAGTCCATACGGGCTGCTAATATACATTTATCTGCCAACAGTCCATACGCTTGCTTCCTTAAGGAAGGAGTGTACTCTGAGTTTGCTCAATATAACAACCTCCTATGTGATGAAATTATTAGTATTCCTTTTGGCACCAACAAGCTTGATGCAATCAGCGGGGACGACAGACCACCAGCAGTAGCCAATGGCGGAGCCACCTTAGAATGAGGAGGTCATCCGACCCCCCTTCGGCGAAAAATTATATGATTTATACATGATTAAAATAATTTTTAAGTATATATAGTAGATGTCGAACCCCCTTCGATTACTTCGTATGTCTATTTTTTTAGATTTTGAACCCCCTTATTAAAAATCCTGGCTCCGCCACTGGCAGAAGCTATAAGTTGAGCACCCACTGCATTCCCAACAACACCAGAAAGATTGGGAGCAATAAATCCCATTCGACTCGAGCTCTGTCACATGCTTCCAACGTCTTATGGCAATGGCTTGCCACTGGTAGTAGACGCGGTAACAGAGACAACCATGATAACAGCTGAGGGTAATAATCCTTCCAAATCAACTAAGGTCATGTCCATTGCATTCCCAATCTTTTTAACTACACGAGCATAATCAATTGGGTGATTAACAAGTGACTCCAATTCAACCGGTACTTGTCGCGTATAAAATTGTGGATTATAAAAATTTCATTCTCAATATCCATTCCATTATCAAAGCATCATATTCTGAATCACCTAATATTGGCTTACGATCACAACTTAGGGCATCTTCAACTCTCTGCATAACGTCAATGTAGCAATATGATTTTGCAGTTTGGAAACATTATCCAGATCATCCAATTCTCCATCATGTTCCTCTATCCGTGATGGAGTCTCTTCGTTATCGGACAATTCGTCTAGATCTGCTAAGAAAGAAGCAGCAAGAGTAGCCATGAACAAGCGATCGATGTTACCTCGATTCTGGAAACAAAGGAAAAAAAAGAGTGAACTCTCCACTTATATGGCTACGAAGTTAGATTTTGAAGAAGAATGTTGTAAGTTGAAAAAGTATGCTATCGTATATATAGGAAACATTCTTTCCTTATCAAAATACGAAGCGCAAAAAATAAATAAATCCTTTTATTTTTGGAAGAGGAAAACTTCTTTTCTATTCCTTACATAAACAAAAGGAAACAAAAAAGGAATTTCTGATGAAGTGCATTCTTTCTATTTTTATTTACCCATTAATCTAAATATTTATTATGTGCCATTTTATAATACTCCCTATGTCTCTAATTACTTGTCTGTTTTTTCTTTTTTAGTTGACCCTAATTGCTTTGTCCATTTTGACAAATAAAAAAATGACAATTTTTTTTTACCTATTATATCTTCAATTAATTACTTTCAAAAAGGTAAAACTTTTTTAAAATCTTAAGTTTGTAATTTATCAACTTCATAATTAATAGGGGTAAAATAATAAACTCACTATGTCCATAATTATTTTTATCTTAAATTTTATTAATCTTTCTCTTCCTACCACAAGAGGCTTTGGCTGCTTTGCTCTTTATCCTTTTCCTAATCAAAATATGAAACGGAATAAATAAATCTTAATCTTTTCTTTTTCGAAAACAAAAACTATTTTCCTTACATAAAAGGGAAAAGAAAAAAAATCAAAATATCTCTCCCGCTACTTTTGAGTTACCAAAGTGGTAAACTTAATATTTGTTCTGCTTTTAGCCGAAAAGTTCGCTGCTTATTGTTTAATTACAAAAATAAAATGATATTTAACTCTATATAATATATAATTCTTCAAATTTATCATAAATAAAAAGTTCTATTTTTTTAAAGAATTTTATTTGTTGAATTTGAATTATTTAGATGAGTGAGCTAATTAGGTATGTTTTAGATTATACAAAATGACTTTTCTATATCTTGAAATTTGGTATATGTAGAAATGTAAATCTTTTCTGTTTCGAAAAGAAAAACTATGGAAAAGAAAAAAAACCAAATTTCTATGAGTTACCGAATTGGTAAGCTTAATAAGTCCATTTCCAAGCAGGATACAAATTAGGATTATAACTATATATTTGCGCTAATTAAAGCCATTATACAATTATAGTATCAACCTCTTTTATCGACCATATTGTCTTAATTACTAGGGTTTAAGGGATATTCTTTTAGAATCATCCATCCACTATTGTTAATTTGTTTAATATTCATCCCTAAACTATAATGGTTGTTTGTGATCATCAACCTAAGAGAAATTCAAAATATTATTTTTACCCGGAGGTGAGAGATGTTGTTAAATTAGGTCTCAGGCCTAACTCACACCCCAAAAGCTAGCTCAAAGGGAGGAGGATTGCCCAAGCCTTATAAGGAGTCCACCCATCTCATTAACCATCGATGTGGGACTTTTGTCATTCTTTAACACCCCACCTCACGCCCAGTGCTACTTAGCATCTGGTGCGTGGATATTTTTTGATTTTTGGGGGCCCCAACATCGGGTGAGACGGGCCCTGCTCTGATACCGTGTTAAATTATGTCTTAGGCCTAACTCACACCCCAAAAGCTAGCTCAAAGGGAGGAGGATTGCCCAAGCCTTATAAGGAGTCCACCCATCTCAGTAACCACCAATGTGGGATTTTGTCATTCTTTAACAGATGTTATCAAGTATCTACTAGGGTTTGCGATAGACGATCCACTTCTTGAGCAACATCAATACATGGAGGTAGTTGATCTTTACGTGGACAAGGAGCCATGGGAAATTCTTGAGAGCAGTAACATCAACGTAGGTTACTTCATTACACCATTGAAGAAAGAGGAGTCGGCACATCATAAAAGATTAAAGTGAATTGTTGGGGAGGGCACATGGAGAATACAAGACCCAACGAAGAAAGTGTTTGATGAAAAAGGTAGACTTATGGGTTACGTCCACCATATGAAGTACGCTCCCCGCACTAACAAAAAGTCAATAATCAAGGAGTTATTCGGCGAGTAGATGATGACGGAATACTCTTTATATGATGGTTATGTTACTAATATAAAGAAGAAAATTGTACATAAGGATTTTGTAATTTGTAAGATTAAGAAGAAGAAACAAGCACGTGATGATGGTAAGAAAAAGGATGAGAATATTATGAATGAGGTTGAAGTTAATGAATTAATGGATTCGGTTATGGAAGAACTAGAAGAGATTGATGATGATAATATAGAAGTGGATGCGGGGATGATTTTTTTGCTGCATTGGAGGATGAATGTATTAATTCAGAAGAGAATGGAATAACATCAAAGAATGATGCTGATGATAAAAATCTTGATGAATATGACTTTGTGATATAGTTAGCTACTTACTAATTTGATAAAGTTACAAGTTGTTTGTAAAACATCGTTACTCATATAATATAGTTTATTAGTTATGATCAAGTAATATGTGCCAGATTATTTTTCTTTCTCAAACTGTGCTCGCTTATTTAATAACATCAGGTAATGAATTGTTTTAGCTCATAGCTTTTTTTTTGGTTGTTGGATGTGCAAAATAACCTATATTTTCTTTTTAATGGATTTTGCACAATATATATTCAAATTAGTTGTACCAAATAAAGGGCTAGAAAGTTCATGCTTTAAGGTAGTATAGATAAATAGTTTTGATTTTAAAATTCTACATTAATAAATTAATTGTAGAAACTCCTAAACATAAAGTTAATTTTCGTTAGCTTAATTTCAGAATTATCGCCCAAATATGATTCTTCAAAGTCAAGTAACATTAATTGATAAAAAGGAATCCTAAACCGAATTTAATAAGTAAAAAAGTTGTATTCATTCTTTTTTTTTAAAGTAACAGAAGTTAGTACACTGTTAATCTTCTCGGGGTTGGGTGGAAAAATAATAATTTAGCAGCTCTTTCTTGGTTTGCCTTTTCTTCTAGCGTACTCTGGTCCTAGTAGGTTGCTGGTTTTGTGGTTGTAAAAATTTTTCCTCTTCAAAATCTTATTGGAGTGGCATATTTATCTTGCAAATATATACCATAGGCCGCGTAGTAGTTATATACTAACAACATTTCGATTACATAAGCACATGTTCATTACCATTAGAGTTACAAAGATGTTTTTTTCTCCCCGAGTTCTTTCGAGGGAATAGGATTTTGAATCGGTATGGAGACTTAATGGGTGAAGATATGACGTTATGCCTGCTTAGGATTTAGAGTAGAACTTGTTATTTGAAGATTTCATCTGTGTTTTATACAATGAAATCTATTATCGGTTTCCTATATGTAATCTAAACTCATGTAGTCTCTCTTCTCTAGGCCACAAAACCTTGCAAATCAACCTTTTGAGCTATTTCAATTTTCAAAGTAACACACCAACACCTACAAAGGTGTTGATGACATCTTCGCGTTATAATGTATCTACATTTGATCAATATATGTCTTTCCTTCCGCATATTATTGGTAGTCTATTTTTCTTTCTGCACATTATTGTTGTTCGGCACGGACATTAACCATCTAGTATAATTTTTATTTTTATTTTAGGTGTTTCACATTTTTACTTTCATTATTGATAAAATTATTACTTCAAATCATTTTATGTTTGAATAATTTTGCTCCTAAGTAGCTATTGAAGGTGATATTACTATTTTAGGCATTTACTCATTTGCAATCCGCGAAGTCCTACACCCTTGGTGTTAATGAGATGGTGATCTCCTTCCTCCTCGATGGATGGTCTTCTTGGGCAATTGTTCTCCCTTTGAACTAGCTTAAGCCAAAATATTGATTCATTGTACATATATTGCATTTGCCAACTTATCATACAACTCGTGTTTTTGTTTTGAAAATGAAGTAGAAAAGTGAAATACAGTGAGTGTTGTTGGGAATTGTAGAACAAATTTGTGCAACGAAGCCTGGCTTAATTGCGTTGTTTTCTAAAATCTTCTCTTGCAAGTAATTTGTATGATGGTAAAATGGATATGGAGAATTCATATGAATGTAGTTGTTATTAGTAAAACTGTATTTCTCCAACGCGAGTATCGGAAAGGGGATGGAAAATTTCAAAAAAAAAAAATTGATTAAGTGAATTTTTGGGGATTGTTTTTTATAACTTATATAAATCTCATAGTGTAAGACCTAAATTACATCTTATCCGTACTCTTTTCTACTTTAATTTTTTTTCTTAAAATATCAGTCATCCGGATACATAAGAATAGTCCAGATACATTACTTATGATACATCACAAAATTTGTCTGTTGCTCTTAATATGAAATATTAACGTAAAATTGATTTTAATTCCCCGGATTCACCAATCTATAATAGATTCACAAAATTCAAAATTCAATTTTTCATCTTCTCCATCAATATGAAATCGTAAAAATTCCAATTACTCAACCAAAGTGGCTGATACAAGATGAATATGTCGATTTTGTTGAAGAATTTGGGTAAGCGAGGTGAGTTATAAAGGTTACATAAGTAATGAAATTGTTGTTGGACAAATGATTTCATTTGTGAATCTCAAATCCACCATTGCAGCTGAGTTGGAGATCGATGAGATTAGGAAAAACTTGAAAATCAGATTCATCGTAGAAGGGAACTCATCGAAGATCCTCTCAATTTTTATTCAAAATCGTAGAATTTTTTTTTGAGATTCAAAATTCTTGTCTCAGTTCATTGAAGATCCTTTCAATTTTGATTCAAAATTATCGGAAATTTTGAGAATATACATCATGAATATCTTCATTAGACTGTACTTGGAGGTGATGACAGACATGAGCCAGAATTTGCAATGTATCTACTATGCATTGATACAACACACAAAAAAGTTGGAGAGAGGTTGTGTAGTTAACTTTTTGATTTGTGATCACGAGATGTATATATTACTCATGATACATTGCTATTTTTAAAATATTTAGTAAATTGTTAAGTACTGTTATCCTACCCGATACATTAAAGTAGAAAAGGTTGTCTATATATAAGGTGTTTGGTTTTAGATCGATATATACATTATCGTGTGGTAGTTATTACATATCAGATACATGTAGTGTTAATTTGTATGAATGTATCATGACCGAGGTTTTGATTAATTTGTTTTTTCGAGATGGATATATTACTCATGATACATTATTATTCCTAAAATATTTTGTAAATTCCTAAGTACTGCAATTCTACAAATACATTAAAGAAGTAAAGATTGCTTGTAAAGTGTTTGGTTTTATATCAAAATATTACTGTGTGATAGTAATTAAGTATCAGATACATGTAATGTTAGTTTGTATGAATGTATCATTGCCAAGAATGGATATTTAGCAATAATCTATATAAATATATCATGGACATTAATGTATATTATATATGTGTGATACACATTAGTCATTAATATGAATCAGTTAAAATACATTATGATTTATGTATCAAGATTATTATTGGGTAATCTTGATACACAGCAAAAAACTAATTATTACTATCTATATCCTTTTAAAATTAAAAAATATTGAAGATACATTACAGAACTTGATATATTGTAAATGATACACAAGACATTACTTATGTATCAAGTATATAAGTATTGAATATGAAATCCACTTGTCAAATATTCATCAATGTTAGGGTATTATATCAATGAAATAAATACATACATGCTACATTGCATAAAACATAATCTATTGAAGCATTGATGTATCATAAGTTTCATACCACTAACAAATGCTAATTTAAGAAAAAAAAAAAAACAAGAGACGTTGAGAATCTATAACTTTGGTAAAGATGGGCGTGGAGATGCATCCTTTTTGAATTTTGAATTCTCCAACTCAAGATTCTTTTCGTTAAGATCTAATTTCAACAAACAAACTTAAACCTGAAGTAACAACAAAAATGAAGCTCATTTAGGACTAAAGATTCAATCCTCACCCGAAACCCTAGCAATATGACAAAAATATTTTATTTTGTTTCTAATTTATAATTTATGAATATCTAAAAAATTATATCTCCAATTCCACCCTAGAAAATCTAATGTAGGAACCATTACCTATTTTGATAATGGTCACAATAGTGGACCTCATTGAGGTCCACCTATAATATGCTTCGGAAATTGAAGCCATATAAAATCTAGAGAGTTGCGCTCCACCTTTCAAGTGGACACTTAAGGTCCACTTAAGCCGGACACTTAAGCCATCATTGTGTAGATAAAATAAAAGATATTAAATTTAAAACAAATATTTATTTAGTAATTAAATATTATATTATATATAGTAACTTTACTATCGTTAGAACACATGAATAGTCAAAATTTGTTCTGCTAAAAATATTTTTTATCAAAATTGTTCTCAGAAACAGAGTTCTTTTAACAGAGGATAGAGTCCTTTTTCTAATCCATGAGTAGCCGAGTAAAATTTTCTAACTACATTTCTCAAAACTTTGATCCAACATCTCCTTTCTAATCCGTCGTTATGCGTTTCAGATCATGCCTCCTCGTAGAGCTAACGTACACAATGCTAACAGATTTCCACCAGTCTCAAACGATGAGATTACGAATGCAATATTTTGGAATGCGATCCAACTCTTGGCTTAGAGTGTGCCAATGAGAATAATCAGCAGGTCCCAGTTCCTACTAACACAAATAGTGGATTAGCTACAACTAGGGTGCGAGATTTTGTTCAGATGAATCCATGTCACGCCCCGAGCCTACACCCTGGACGTGGCCGGTACTCGAAGACCATTGCTGGCCCCCAAGCGAACCCTTGGCCTGGCTTCTTAACTCAGCGGAAACCTAACTCAACAGCATAACTCAATGCAATGCAAGGTTATAAAACAACCTAACTGATAATATCTGGCCAAAAAGGCAACTCGAGTCTCAAAATAGAATATTTACATATATACATAGGTGAGAGACTCAATACTAACTGACTGTCTATCTATGAAGCCTCTATAATACTGAGATGGATGTTGGGACAGACCCCTTAACATCCTAATAAAGCAAAACTAGGAGAACAAAATAACTGAGTCCTCCGGAAATCAAGGAGGCTCACCACTGACTCTGGAGTGCTCAATTGGATCAACGGCGTACTGGATGCTGATCCTGGGTACCTGTGTCTGCATCATAAGAAGATGCAGGCCAACTGGCATCAGTACATGGAATGTACGAGTATGCGAGCCGGAAAGCTAAACCACAACTTAAGCTTGAAAGGAGTGCACGAGAACACTTACCTTGGCTCTTTTCGACTTATGAATAACTGAACTCAATATAAAGCAATAAGACACATGCAATATATATAAAGCCTGTAAATCAGTATAAACAACTTAGTTCGTTAATGATAAAACAATAACAAATTCAACTTTACTTATATAAAAGTAATATAACTTTTGTGGGAGATTCTTTAACCGACAACCACCACTATGAGCCCTAGTGAAGATACAACGTTTTACCTCACGTTGCCCAAGGACCATCCTATACCTTGCCGTGATATAGGACCTTACTTTAACTTAGTGGATCCACTAGCTTAATCTCACGTGATCATCTAAAAAGAATGATCCGTCAAATCCCATGTTGGCGCATGGTTCTTATGGAGATTTGAGTTAATATGAACTCGTGTCCCCAATTCGGTGCTCAATACTACTCTCAAAAATACTTTAGCTCATAAGTGTTTTAAACACATCTTTCTTTAGTTTGAGATAATTACTCAAAAATCTAGCCCGAAGGCTTACTTGGAAACAATGTTCCTTCTTCTTGAAAACTAGCCCAAAGGCTCTTTTGGAAATCATTGTTCCTCTCTTACTCAAATGTGAAAACATTTACAAACTTCCTTGGGAATACTTAGTTCCCTAATTTTGAGAAATGAACTCAACTTTAAACTCTTGACTTCACTTGAAACTTGAGACTCTTTACTTAAACTTGAAACGCTATACTCTTCACTTGACTTGAAACTTGAGCCTTAAATGAAGTTAAAATGTTCAATAAAGACTCTTGAACAACTTTGAAACTTGCTTTGACTTACTTCTTAACTTCTAGGCTTGACTTCTAACTTCACTTGACTTGATATTAACTCGCCTTGAATTGGATTATGGATTCAAGATAGATAATCACATGTTTATGGACGAGTTCTTGAAGTTTAGACGTACTTTGGAGTGTTGGAAACAACTATGGAACATAGGTACAATACCAAGGAACATGCATGAAAGAGTGGGGAATGAAAGGAAAAACTTTGCGTCCTTGGCGCTCTGCAAGGTGCGGAGCGCCAGCCCTCAAAGTTCAGAAGGCCAGCTGAGGCGCTCTGCAAGGAACGGCGCCCCAAGGGCAAAAGTTCAGAACACACTTTGTGGCGCGCTGGCTGGCGCGACGCGCCACCCCTTTTCCCCAAAAATTCAACTTTTCTCCTTCTTTTCTCCAACTCTAAACTTTCCTAACTTCAAAGTATTCAGCCCCAACACTTAGAAACATAAAACCCCTCAACATACAATAGATGTAACCCGGAAACACAACCGGAAACATGTCTCAAATCAACAAGACTTCAACTCAAACACACATCAACAACACAACCCACAACTTCAACAACACAACCAACAACTTCAACAACACAACCAATCTTTTCTCAATAATCAAACGAGTTTGGTGGGTGGGGGAAAGAACCAACCCAACATTATGAACTCACATACCTAGTAGGGATCACCCCCGATGATATCCACGACAATCTTGACGGATTTGATTCCTCTTCTCCTTCTCTTTCTCTTCTTCTTTCTCTCTTCTCTCAAAAGCCCTAACTTTCACTCTTTTAAAATGGGAAGAACTAATCAAAAAATCAGTCTAACACACAAATATAACCAAAGGAATTGGTTAGGGAAAAGACCAAAATACCCTTAAAATTTCCGGACGGATTTCCCTGCCAACTGCCCAACTTCCAAAGGGCATAACTTACTCATACAAACTCGGAATCAAGAAA
The DNA here is from genome assembly GCA_029582725.1 of Solanum chiquidenum. Taxonomy (NCBI): domain Eukaryota; kingdom Viridiplantae; phylum Streptophyta; class Magnoliopsida; order Solanales; family Solanaceae; genus Solanum; species Solanum chiquidenum. The sequence goes on from JAJOOS010000312.1 coordinate 14,986, forward strand.
CTCGATGGCGTTGGAAAGATCATTCTACGAGCTTCGCAAAAATAACTGGAACTACACCTAACTCATCCTGATCTAGGAGTTATGACTGTTCAAAGTTGGCCAAAACTCACTTTTTCCCATACTTGACCAAATTTCCAGATTTTTGAATTCCTTCCAAAAATGATAAATTCCAATTTTAAGCCTCTTCATCGAACTTTCAAATTGCCGGATGTTACAATCCACCTGAGTTTCTAGGGTCGAAAGTTGGTGAGGACCCAAATAATTTCATTGATGAGGTTAAGAAAATCTTTTGAGTAATGCAAGTGACTGGAACGAGAGTGTTGAGCTAGCATCCTATCAATTGAAAGATGTGGTTCATATAAATTTCAGTCGGTGGAAAGATAACAGGGGTGTAGATGCAGCTCTTGTGACTTGGGATTGTTTTACTGGAGCTTTCCTAGACTGGTTCTTCCCAACGGAATTTATAGAAGCTAAGGCACAAGAGCTTATGAACTTGAAGCAGGGTTCTATGTCGGTCCAAGATTACGGGCTGAAGTTCACCCAGCTCTCTAGGTATGCTCCACACATGGTTGCTGATCCAAGGGCACATATGAGTAAGTTCTTGTTTGAGGTGGCTGATCTGGTGAAGACTAAGTGCATGAATAAGATGTTTCTATGGGATATGGATATCTCCAGACTAATGACTCATGCTCAGCAAGTTCAGGAAGATAAGCTTAGGGAATTGGCTAAGGATAACAAAAAAGGCCAGAACGAGAAACTATGAATAGTCACAAAAAAAGTCGGACGGTTGGAATCGCTCACAGTTTCAGCAAAGGTCTATAACCCAACACCTTCATCAGCAAGTGCTCCATCCCCCAGGTTTCTACAAGATCAGAAAGCTAGGGCATTAGGCTCTAAGTCTAAGAGGAGTGCTTCAGGTAACAGGACTTACCCAACTTGTCCAAAGTGTGGTAAGAACCATCCGGGCGAGTGTCTTACAGGCAAGGAAAGGTGGTTTGGGTGTGGTCAGTCTGGCCATAGGTTGAAGGATTGCCCTTGTTCCAGGCAGGGTCAAGGAGGTAACAACAATAGGGCTTAGTCTACAGCTCCAACAACACTAGTAGGTCGCCCAACTCAGTAGGGTACTTCATTTGGTACAGGTGGTGGTCAACGCCAGAACAGGTTGTATGCTCTCTAGGCTCGCCAGGACCACGAAGATTCTCCTAATGTATTCACTGGTACGTTACGAGTCTTTCATTGAGATGTTTATGCATTGTTAGATCTAGGGCCTACACTGTCTTTTGTAACTCCTTATATAGCAGTAAACTTTGGTATCAATCCAAAAACTCTTTCAGAACCCTTCTTAGTCTCTACTCCAGTTGGTGACCTAGGTATAGCTAGACGAGCATACAGAAAGTGCCCTGTCACAGTCTCTCATAAAGTCACCTAGAAGATCTTGTAGAGTTAGAAATGGTAGATTTCGATATCATTCTAGGCATGGATTGGTTAGATTCTTGTTATGCCTCAGTCTATTGTAGAACTAGGATCGTTCGGTTTTAGTTTCCAAACGAGCCAGTCTTACAGTGGAAGGGTAGTGGCTCACTGCCTATGGGTTGATTCATCTCTTACCTTAAGGCTGGAAAAATGATTTCCAAAGGGTATATATATCATCTTGTTTGGGTTAAGGATTCAAACTCTGAAACCCCAACTCTTGAGTTAGTCACAGTAGTGAATGAGTTTCCAGAAGATCTTCTCGGAGTTTCTTCCAAAATGGAAATAGACTTCAAAATAGATCTCCTTCAAGATACCCAGCCCATTTCAATTCCTCCTTACAAAAGGGCTCTATCCGAGCTTAAGGAATTGAACGAGTAGTTGAAAGACTTTCTAGATAAGGGCTTCATCAGACCTAGTATCTCTCCATGGGGTGCTCCAGTGTTGTTTGTGAAAAAGAAAGATGGTTTTCTCAGAATGTGCATTGACTATCGACAGTTGAACAAAGTCACAATCAAGAATAAGTATGCCATCCCCATGATTGATGACTTGTTCGACAAACTTCAGGGTGCTAGTTACTTTTCTAAGATAGACCTCAAATCTAGCTACCACAGCTCAGAGTCAGAGATAGTGACATTCGGAAGACAGCTTTCAAAACTCAATATGGTCATTATGAATTTGTAGTTATGTCTTTTGGATGGACAGATGCTCCTGCAACTTTCATGGACTTAACGAATAGGGTGTTGAAACAGTATTTGGACTTTTTTGTTACCGTCTTTATTGATGATATCCTCATTTATTCCCGGAGTGATGAGGAGCATGTGACTCATTTGAGAGTTGTTCTGCAAACTCTCAAAGATCGCCAGCTATTCGCTAAGTTCAGCAAATGCGAATTCTGGTTATAGTCCGTCTCTTTCCTTGGTCATGTGGTATCCAGCAAAGGGATCCGAGTAGATTCTCAGAAAATTGAGGTAGTACAACATGGGCCCACACCCACCTCTCCAAAAGATATCAGAAGTTTCTTGGGTTTGTCTCGTTATTACATGAGGTTTGTTAAAGAATTTTCATCCATAGCTTCCCCATTGACCAAGTTAACTCAGAAGAAGGTCAAATTTCAATTTTCAGATGAGCGAGAAAAGCTTCTCAGAACTGAAGACTAGGTTGACAGCAGCTTCGGTCTTGACTCTACCAGATGGTTGAAACGGTTATGTGATTTATTGTGATGCATCTAGCGTCAGCCTATGTTATGTGTTGATGCAGCGAGGTAAGGTCATAGGTTATGCTTCTAGGCAACTTAAGGTTCATGAGAAGAACTACTCGACTCATGACCTCGAGCTTGCAGCTGTAGTATTTTCCCTAATGATTTGGAGACACTACCTATATGGTGTTCATGTTGATTTATTCACAAATCATTAGAGCCTCCAGTATGTGTTCACCAAGAAAGAGTTGAATCTTTGTCAGAGGAGATGGCTTGAATTCCTCAAGGATTATGACATGAATGTGTTGTACCATTCGGGTAAGGCCAATATAATGGCTGATGCTCTCAGCAGACTATCAGACTGCCTATGGGTAGTGTAGCACATGTTGAGGAAGAAAAGAAAGAGTTATCCAAAGATGTTCATCGGCTTGCTAGCTTAGGATTTATCTTACAGACACATCAAATGGTGGGGTGATAGTTCAGACTGGATCAAAATCTTCGTTGGTAGCGAGGTTAAGGAAAAACAAAATAGTGATCCTTTATTACTTCAATTGAAATGTGCAGAACATCAGCAAAAAGTTGAGGTTTTCTCTCGAGGAGGAGATGGTGTGCTTCAGTACCAGGGTAGCTTATGTGTTACTAATGTGGGTGAGTTGAGGCCGCAGATCCTTACAGAAGCTCATAAATCCAGGTATTCCATTCATCCAGGTTCCACTAAGATGTGTCATGATTTACGGGAAGTCCTTTGGTTGAACGACATGAAGAGGGACATAGCATACTTTGTGGCTAAGTATCCTAATTGTCAACAGGTTAAGGTAGAACATCAGAACCAGGAGGAATGACTCAGGAGATTAACATTATTACAGGAAGTGCGAAGTGATAAACATGGACTTCATTACGATTTTACCTCATCCTGGTAGATAACATGACTCCATTTAGGTGATAGAAGACAGAGTCACTAAGTCCTCTCACTTCTTGGCTGACAAGACTACATATTCAGCGGAGGACTACGCCAAATTCTACATCAATGTGATAGTCAGGTTGCATGGGGTTCCTTTGTCTATCATCTCAGATAGAGGTCCTCAGTTTACCTCTCATTTCTGGAAATCGTTTCTGGAAATCGTTTCAGAAAGGTCTTGGTACCCAGGTAAATCTCAGCACATCATTTCATTCACAAACAGATGGTCAGGAAAAACGTACCATTCAAAACTTAGAAGAAATGTTGAGATCTTGCGTGATCATTTTCAAGGGTAGTTGGGATAATCAACTACCTGTCATAGAGTTCGTCTATAATAATAGCTTCCACTCCAGTATTCAGATGGCCCCTTATAAGGCCCTATATGGGCGTAGATGCAGGTCTCCGATTGATTGGTTTGAAGTAGGTGAAACACCCTTGATATGGCCACATTTGGTTCATGAAGCTATGGAAAAAGTTTAGCTCATCAGAGATAGACTAACGACAACTCAGAGTCGCCAGAAGTCCTATGTAGATGTGAGTAAAAGGGACTTAGAGTTTGAAATCGATGATTGGGTCTTCCTGAAGGTGTCACCTATGAAGGGGGTGATGAAATTTGGCAACAAAGGGAAGCTCTATCCTAGATATGTAGGTCCTTACAGAATCCTGAAAAGGGTTGCTAATAAGGCGTATGAGTTAGAGTTGTCAGCAGAACTAGTAGCGGTTCATCCAGTCTTTCACATTTCCTTGTTGAAGAAGTGTGTGGGTGACCTGACATCAATAGTACAATTAGAGAGTGTGGCTGTAAAGGATAGTCTCACTTATGAAGAGGTGTCTGTTGAAATTCTTGACCGTCAGGTTCGTAGGTTGAGGAATGAGGAAGTCGCTTCAGTGAAGGTTTTGTGGAGGAGTCTATCCCTAGAGGGAGCTGCTTGGGAAGCTGAAACAACCATGATGGCCAAATATCCTCACCTCTTTCCTTCCGATTTCGTTTAAGCTTGAGGTAATAGTTCCTCTCCAGTCTCTCAGTTTGCTCTTGCGTAATTTAGTCTCAACATCTTGTTCCCTCAGTTTTTCTTGCATTTCAACATATTTGCATGTTCTTGGAACTCAGCTCAGTTAGATATCAGTTTCTAGTACTTATTGGTAGGGATTGCAGCTCCTTTCCTCCATTCTCAGTTTGTTTAGACTTCACTCGAGGACAAATGTTCCCAAGAGGGAGATAATGTAACACCTTGGATTTTAAAATGAAGAAAATCCTAGTTTTTAGAAAAATTAGTGCCAGTACCAACAGAACCACCCACGGACCATAGATAGAACCACAGACCGTAGGTAGAACTAGGGATCGTAGGTGGGGTTCCGTCGTTAAGGCCGAAAGGTTAATGGTTTTTGATGCCACCCACAGTCGACTAGTACGGTCCGTGGTTGGACCTACAGACCTAGGTATGACCGTAGGTGACGGTCATCGACCAATTGGAGTGAATTGGTTGTTGGGTCAATTTCAAACGGTTATATATTTTATCACAAAATGAGATAGGTGGCCCATGACCTATCAAATTAAATATAATTAAATCCTCTTTCCAACGCCGAATAGTTTGATAAAATCCCAGCTCCGAGTAAAATGTTATGCTTGTTTTAGTGAAGCGTTGTTGGGCAGACCACGAACCACCACCGCAGTCGACGATTGGTAGTCCAAACGATGGTCCGTAGGTAGCTTTGTGTATGACCTTCGTTAGCTTTTAAGTTAGGGTCATTTAGGTCTTTTTCCTATGCGTTCGGGCCCTTAAAATGCATCGTTTAATGCCTAATCTATGTAGTTTTCCTCAGTCTAAGCCTTATAACTTAGTCAGACTTACCCATAACCCTCATTCTCCAAAAATCATCAAACGTTAGAGCAAAAAGGGGAACAAAGAGCTGCCAATTTCCCCAGAACAATCCAGAGGTTTGCGTAAAGTTCCAGCCCCAAAATTGAAGGATTTCTCCGTAAATTTCATCACCAGGTATGTGGGATTTCACTAGTGGGTTCCTTTCATCCACTAGGTCCCTAAAATTCAGTCAACTCCTTGATTCTCCATATCTTGTTTAGACCAAGGTTTTGTAAAACCTTGAATAGTTGTCGTGATTTAGCTGTTGTAGTATCCTAAATCAAAATAGCTTGTTTTTAGAAAGTGTTCTTAATTCCTTGTATGAAACTCAGAACCCTAGTTTGTATAAATTCTCTTAGTTCATGAATTATACTTGCTAGGTCAGTAAAACAGATAATCATGCCTCAGATTTTGAATGTTACATTATAAGTATGTAAATGTTGCATTCTTAGATTTGCATGTTAGTATTTTGAGCTATTCAATATTTTAGTTACTTTTGTGTCATATACATATTCAGTCTGGAGTAGACTTAGCACCGAGTTGGACTAGGGTTCAACATACCCTCATAGTCCCAAAACTACGTGCTCCCGTATGATTATAAGTCATATATGTTGGGCATCAGATTTAGTGATCACGCTAGTCATGCCTTTATACCCCTGTCAAGGTATACTAGGTCTTCTTAATGGGGTATATACATTGGACTCCACGTTTAGCTCACGTGGTTTATGTCGGTTAGTAGTAGCTCCCACTATGAGACTCTTAGTGCATTTGACCAGGTATTCAGTATATACTTCAACATTCAGTTCAGCATGTTATTTTCATGATTAGTACTTGGTCATTGCATTCAGCTTAGCTTTTCAGTTATGTTTAAGTATTTACATTCTTACTCAGTTATGTCATTGCTCAGTTATGCTTTGTTCAGCTTATATGTATTTTTTCAGCTTAGTATCTATATCATGCATGCTCAGTACATTCCAAGTACTGACGCATACTCTCCGCTATATCCTTTCATGATGTAGGTTCAGGTACTCAACATCCAGATCGCGGTTAGATCAATCTCGATTCGCGTTTTAGCAACTTTAGTGGTGAGTCCTCATACTTCGAGGACAATAGACATGCTTTCATTTTAGTCTTTTTATTCAGATTTTAGTTTTGTTAGAGTTAGCTGGGGGCATGTCCTAGCAACTCAACTCAGTTATAGGCTTTTCAGACATAGTAGTAGAATCAGCTTTAAGTTTAATCTGTTAGTTGTTATTAAGCTCTTAGAATGTTTTATACATTCTGACTAGTTGGCTATTCCCCACTTTCAGTTATCCATTGTTTTAGCTTCCACATATTACATGTCTTATTCTGTTATTCTCAGTATGCTTGATATATGCCAAACACAGGGTTAGCTTGGGGTCACTCGTGATCCTAGGTCCTGTGTTACATTAAGGGGGTAGCCTCGGGGCGTGTCAGCCTCTCTCTAATACGTTGAACCTTCTCAATAGCCTCATGCACTACCTAGGGACCTATCAAAACGATCTCACAAACTTTAAACCCACTAATAGGAGACCTACACCTCTTACCATAGAGAGACTTAAATGAGTCATTTGGATACTTGAGTAATAACTATTATTATAAGCAAAATCGATCAAAGGCAAGTTATCATCCCAATTACCCTAAAAGTCAATCACACAAGCTCTTAACATATCTTCCAAAGTCTGAATAACATGCTCGGCTTGACCATCAGTCTGAGGATTAAATGTCGTACTAAGCTTCACTTGAGTACCAAGACCATTCTGAAAGAACCTCCAAAATTAGGATGTAAATTGATTACTCCTGTCAAAGATGATGGATAAACGTACCCTATACAACCTTACCATTTCCCGAATATAAAGCTTGGAATATTCTTCAGCTGAAAATAATGTCTTCATGGGAAAATGAGTTGACTTAGTCATTTGGTATATAATAACCCAAATCAAGTCAAGCTAATGATGAGTACGAGCTAAACCCATAATGAAGTCCATATACAAATCTTCCAATTTCCACGTAGGAATGCTAATGTAGTGAGCCAAACCACCTAGTTTTTTATGCTCAACTTTCACTTGCTGACAATTTGGATAGTTAGACATAAATTCTGCAATATCCTTTCTCATCCTATTCCACCAATAGACATCCCACAAATCACGGTACATCTTGGTGGTTCCTAGGTGAATAGAATACCGAGAACTGTGAGCTTCCATCAAAATCTGGTTCTTCAACTTATCAACATTCCCAACACATAATCGGCCTTGGTAATGAAGAACACTATCACCCCTATGTGAGAAAACCTCAATGGCTTTTTCAGAAACCGACATATTCAACCATAATCGGTTAAAGGGATTGCTTATCTTTTACATCCAAAATGAGAGACAATTATGAACCATTCTGATCAATGACACCACCATCCTCGTAATAAACCAAGAAAACACCCAATCAAACTAGTCTATGAAAATCACAAACAAACTCTTTATTACCATCCTCAACTTGAGCAACACTACCCATCGACAATCGACTAATGAAGAGCCTCGACAACCACATTCTCCATATCCATGTTATAAAGGACACTCATATCCTAACCCTTCAACAGATCAAACCACCTCATTTTGCGAAGATTCATATCCTTTTGCTTGAACATGTATTGCAAACTCTTGTGATCAATGAACACATCCACATGAACAGTGTAAAGATAATGTCTCCAAATCTTCAAAGCAAAGATAACCGCCACTAGCTCCAAATCATGAGTTGGGTAATTCTTTTCATGCACTTTCAATTGCCTCAATGCATGAGTAATGACTTTCTCACGTTTCATCAAAAGACAGTCAAGAATAATTCATGACACATCACAATACACCACAAAACCATCAATTCCTTCTGGTAATGCCACAATAGAGGATGAAGTGAGTCTATCCTTCAACTCTTGGATACTTTTCTCACATACCTCTGACTATTGGAATTTCACCATCTTTTGAGTCAAAGGAAAAGTAATAGAGGAAAATCATTCCACAAACCTTTTATAGTAACTGACCAAACCCAAGAAACTCTAAATTTTAAAAGGGGAAAGAGGTTTATGGAGAGTTCTTAACTGCCTCGGTCTTTTTAGGATCAACCTTGATACCTTCACCAGAGAAACTATGGACAAGAAAAACAACAGACCGCAACCAAAACACACACTTGATAAACTTAGAAAACAATTTATGATCCTTGAGATTTTTTAACATAATACTTAAATGATTAATATGCTCATCTTCACTCTATAAGTAAATCAAAATATCATCAATAAATACAATCACAAATATGTCAATATATTACTTAAACACGCTATTCATTAGGTTCATGAATGTCGTCGAGGCATTAGTCAAACCATAAGACATCACCATAAACTCATAGTGATCATACCAAGTTGGAAAAGTCATCTTTGGAATGTCACTTTTCCTTACTCTCAATTGATGATACCCCAATCGAAGATCAATCTCTAAAATGAAACTCACACCTTGGATTTGATCAAACAAGACGTCGGTCCTTGAAATAGGATACTTATTTTTTATCATGACCTTATCAATTTTTGGTAGTCAATAAAAATACAAAGTGAACCATCCTTCATTCGGAGAAACAACACCGAAGCACCCCATGGTGAGATAGTCGGTCTAATGAAACCCTTATCCAATAAATCTTTCAACTGATCCTTTAACTCCTTAAGTTCTACCTGAGCCATACAGTAAGGAGAGATAGAGATAGGTTGCATATTTGGAAGAAAGCCAATACCAAAGTCTATTTCCTTTTTAAGAGTAATACCAAGAAGATCATCGAGAAACACATACGAAAACTCATTTAAAATTAAAACTAACTCAAGAATAGGGGGTTTCAGAATCCATATCCCTAACCTGAAAAAAGATGATAGATACAACCTTTGGAAATCATTTTCCTAGCCTTAGGACAATATATAAACCGACCCTTAGGTGCTTAATTTACATCCTTCCATTCTAAGATACGGTCATTCGGAATCTGGAATGTGACTAATCGAGTACTACAATCTATGGAAGCATGACAAGAATAAAGTCAATCCATCTTAAAAATAACATCAAAATCTAACATGTCTAGCTCTCAACATGAGTGACTTGATGATAAACTAAAATGGGACAATATCTATAGACTTGTTTAGAAACAATGGAGTCGCCAATAAGTGTTGAGACTAAAAAGGTTCTAAAAGAGTTTTGTGACAGACATCACATCTCATAGCCACATAAGGAGTCACAAAAGACAATATAGAACCTGGATCAAGCAATGCATATATATCAAGATAAAAGACTTATAACATACTAGTCTGATCACTATATCCAGAGTACCCTCATGATCACATCTAGTCTGAAGAATATATAATTTGTTCTAATGAGAAGCTCAACCCAAACCAAAACCACTAGGCTTAACTTGACGACCATCCTTACTCTTAATAGCTTGCAAGGGACAATTCCTCACCTTGTAACCACTCTTCCCACAGTGATAGCAAACATCGGAACCACCTAAGCATTTCCTCAAATGACTCTTGCCATACTTTTGGCTAGTGGAAATAGAAGATCTATTACCACCACCTCCTTAAGGCTTACGGTTAGACACATTATCGTTGTTGAACTTTGGAGCAGGAGTATTTGAAGAATTTTTGTAACATCTCGGATTTAAAAATGCAAGAACATTTTAGTTTTCTCAAACCTAGTGTCAATACAAACGACACCATCCACGACTCATAGGTGGGACGACGGTCCATCGATGGTGGCGTGGTGCATGAGTAGGATTTTTCTAAAGATGTCTAGTTTTAGTACTTTGTGACAGTTCACTAGGACGGCCCGTTATCCATTCCATGAGTCGTATATAAATTTTATACGTGAGTCCTAGATACAGAAAGATTTCAGTGTCATAAGTTGAGAATGACATTCGTGACGCACGGCTCGTCGATAGAACCACGGACCGTAGGTCGGCTCCGTCATTCGTGGTTCAATGATTGAGTCTCTCAAACTAATGACATCCGACCAGGACGGTCCGTAGGTGGAACCACAGATTGTAGGTCTGGTCGTTGGTGAGGGACGATAGTTATTTGGAAAGAAAGGGCTTTTAGGTCAACTTCAAATGGTCATATAATTTAGCACAAAATGAACTATGTGGAAAATCACCTATCAAATTAAAGATAATTGAATTCTCTTTCCAATGCCACCGAGTTTTCTAAAATCCAAGCTCGATGTAAAATTATGCTCATTTTAGTGAAGCCGTGTCGGGCAGACCATGAATGATGACCCAATCGACGGATGGTAGTTCAAACAACGGCTTGTCAGTCCCGTAGTAGATAGTACATCGTCAGTTTTTAAGGCAAGGGTTATTGGGTTTTTCCCCAGTTATTTTAACTCAATACTACGTCGTTTTGCCTTCTATCCAAATCCCTATATGATGATTTTCAACCCCCAAATCACCCAAACTCAATTCATTCTCTTAAATTTCCAAAAGTTGATCAAGCTCCTCCTCTCGAATATTTTTCTATCTAGAAGTTAAAGAAGAAAGCTAGGGTTTCAAGATCAGTCCTCCTAATCCTCCATTGCTTTCAAGATTTTGGCATCAAGCTATGATAGTTTCCATCCATGGAGCCTTTTCCTCTATGGAGTTCCAAAATACTCCAATTTTGTAAAGCTAGATTCCCAATCAAGTTAGGATCTTCTTCAATTGTCATGGGTTCCTTTCAATGTAGGTTAGACTGAATGTTTTATGACTTTTTATGCATGAATTGAAGTAATTTCATGTTTTTAAGTTGATTTCCCATGAACCCATGCATAACCCATGTTTTATAAGCTATGCTGATATAATGTGTGTCTTGAACTATGAAAGATGAATTTATGAAAATATGCATGTCTTCTCTTTATGAAATAGATGTAAATGAATTTGAAGATGCATTCACTTCAAAACTATGATGAAGCTTATGAATTATTGAATTGTTCATGAAAGTATGCTTATGAATTAAGAAAGCTTATAGATGAGATTGTCTATATGTTCTATGAAGCTTGGCCACATGACATGTATGACATCTAGATTTGCCCTCAATTATTTTTGGGATATTTTTCTAAATTAGGTCTTGATTAGTATTGTATCCGGATATGTCATCAATGATTATAGACCACAATTTCAAAACTATATCCATTAGTATTGGGGCATTTCTAGCATTAAGTGAGTGACTATGGGCCTTAAAATCTATTATGAAAAGATCATGGACAATGAAAGGTTTTCTCACGCATGGTTTAATGATCTATCCTAATATGACTTTAGCTTGGATTAGCTACTTAATTGTGCCTTTCCATGGATCATGAGATAAGTTAAGATTACTAACTACTCTTTGGGATTTATGCTTATCAACTAGAAGATATTGAGATAGAAACTCTCCCGAGTTGAGGCTGGGTTTCTAGGAGCAATCTCCTTATCCCTTACCTTTGTGCCCCCATTGGATTATTGTCTAGATAGACATTAGCAAGTGAATCCACTTTAGCTCAGATTTATGGTTCTACCTTGGCAAGTAGGACAACCCTTTTTAGAATGGGAGACACCGGGGGAACATGTTATAGCTCACATGGTCTTTATGCCGGTTATGGCTACTTCACACAATAATAATGAACTAAGGTTACTTCAAGAAGTATCTCACATGTGTTCAGAGATGATTTTACTTGCATTGGTCATGATTACGTTTTATATTTTCTAACTCTTTTATCTTATGTTTTAACTTGGTCTTTGCATATCACAAAAATATCCTTTTTAACATGATTTCATACTTTTATACACAACTATCATACTTAGTGCATTTTTGTACTAACACATACTCTTGCCTACATTTCCCCAAATGTAGTATCTGACGATTCTGATTTGCACCTCCGTGGCTAGGATCTCTTAGTAGTTTAAGATTGAAGATTGGTGAGGCGTCATGTTTCGAGGACCAAGCCTTTATTTGATTATGTCTTTTCATTTTAGTTTTGAACTTGATGTACGGGTTACATCCCGATTTCTTCTTATGTACTAGATGGTTTTGAGATGATGTTTAGATTTTCGCTTTTCTCTATAAAACTTTTGTATGTTGAAAGTATCTTTTAAACTATATTATCTTGTATGATGTATGCTAAGTTGCTTGTATGGGGGACTTTCGGGGTCTTGTACGCCTAGGGGCTACCTTGGGTCGTGACAATTTTGATTGGAGAACTTTTGTTGAAATTGAGAACGTCCATATCCACCTAACTTAGAGTGAGATAAGTCACCATTACCCATTATTTTCCTTTTTGACTCCCTAGATTTCTCCTTTAGCTTTTCCTCTTATATTTTTTGGGCATGAATCATTAACCTCGAGATGTCCATCTTCTTGATTAACATGGTGATTCGACGCTCTTTGACCACCACCCAATATAAAATTACTCATCTTTTCCCTAGAGTCGATAACCATAGTTGAAGCATATTTTGACAATGGAGTGAACTTCAAGCATACTCTTTCAGAATCATGTTTCCTTGTCTTAGGTTGATGAACCTTTGAACTCTTTCCTCCCTCATTTGAAGGGGAAGGAAATGACCGAGAAACACCCCTTTGAACTTATCCCAATCCAAGGGACCCATATCCAATGTCCTTTCCTCTTTTGATTGGTCAAACCAAATTTGAGCAACACCCTTGAGTTTGTAAGCAGCCAAGTCTGCCATTTCCACTAGAGTTATTCCCATGATGTCCACAATATTGTAAATCCCCTCAATGAACTCTTCTGGATCCTCATCCACTTTGGACCCATGAAATTCTAAAGGATTTATCTTTGTGAAGTTTCTAACCCTTGTCACCGTAGTACCCATAATTAGGCTCATAGGAGTTACAACCTCTCTATTACCTTGAGTGGTCATAGCTTGAGCCAAGATATGGGAAGCGGTTTGAAACTTAGAATGAGACACTTTCTTGGGAAAGGGATCGACTAGAGCTTAAGAAACCTCGAGCTCCACATACTCACCTACATCTTCTTGCATTAGCTCTTCAAGGAGGCATATCTTGAAACACATCAAATAAGAGTTTGGAGGAAGACCTTTATAGAGATAAATTCTATCACATGACTTTAGAATGATGAAAGAAGTGGAGTTCTCTAAATTCCTTTTAGCCTCATATTCATAAACGTGAAGCGCTTTACACTTATGAAAAAGACTACTCGACGCGGCTTGTCAGACTCCTAGAACCTTTCTAAAATTTGATGTTCTAAATACCAAGTTTGTCATGACCCAAAGTATAACCTAGATGTGACATGGAAAATAGGACCCTGAGAGACCTTAACAAGCTACTTGACATAAGCATAACATAAAGAAAGACAACATACATTCAATACTAAGAATAATTGAACGAAGTCTCCAAGTAAAGTCTCAATCATATAAGAAATCTAAAAGTATAAGACTAAATATAAATGTCGAAAATCTAAATTTTAAGACAAAGACTTCTACTACCATCGATATGGTTAGGACACAACCCCTAAACCACGTACAAATTCTGAAACTGAAACTGACATCAAAGCATAAAGTGATAAAGTGTGATATCGTCCTCCCACTATGAGAAGTCACCATTATCAAACAAAAGTGAAGTAATTCTAATCTAGCCATGTCTGATAGGAGGAGACTTGGATCCTATATGATAAACTGATATAGTCACAATATATGTATTAGTACTTTGAATGCACGAAATATAGTAAAAAATATGAATAAACATAAATGTTATAATACAATAAACTTAGAACATGGAAATGCATGACCAAGTAAAACATAGTAAAGCTTATCGAGTCAAAATCATGAATCATGGTACAAGGCCAATGAAACATTTTAAGAGTCATAAGAAAGCTTAAATTCAATCATAAAGTCATAAAAGCTTTGAAGAAAAACATATTCATTTTGTGGGATATTTTACCATTAACCGACATAGACCATCTGAGCTATAATATGAAATCTGGTGTCTTCCTCACACCGAAAAGAGGTTTTCCTACTTGCCAAGGTAAGGACCATACATGTTAGCCTAGGTGGACCAACTAACTATGTCTATTAAATCATAATAAATTGAACCCAAGAAGATTTGACATGAAATCCAAGAAATATAGGTGAAATTCAAAAGGAGAATTGAGTGTCTTTTGGGACCCAATGGATGAAAGAAATCCATTGATAAAGTTTCCATATACCTTGGGTAATCAAAGCTTTAGCAATGGAGGAAGAGACCTTGAAGCTTGAAACCCTAGTTTTTTCCTTGAGAGTTCTTGAGAGAGAAACGGAGAAGAACCTTTGAGAGAATTTGAGTGATTTTGGAGGGAATGGGTAGTTTTTGAAGAGTAAAGGTAGTTATAGGGTCAAAATGATATACTATAGGTGCAGAAAGGATAGGAAAATACCCAAAAGTCCTTGACTTCAATTTGTTGGAGGGCTTCTAAGGATTTCACCTATAGTCTTTAAGAACTTCTATGACCGTACTGGTCATCGATAGAACATGTTACTAGGGCCAGTATTTTGGTCCATTTCCATGAAGCCCTTCCTACAAGTTGTTCAAACTTCTAGGACTTGTAAGGCCCTCTTGTAGAACCCAAAATAAAGTCCAATGTTTTCTTAACTCTAGATCACTTGTATGGACACTTTTGCGGCCCATACAAGCTTATATAGACTATCCTGGTGGTCTGTGGACACTCACCAGAGACTTGACATTTTTCAAAAATCCAACTCAAGTCCTAGGATTGCCTTCCTACAACCCGTAGAACTTCCTACAGTCCGTAGGTGGGATTGTAAGAAATTGCACAGTACCAAATTGCAAGTTTTCCCCTTCCAAACTCAACTTCTAATCATGCATAATAAGATCAATCATAAAGAATAAATTGAAATTCAATAGAACCCATAAGAAATCATGAAATCCTAGAATTGAGGAAGAATCATTATTGAGAATTTGAGGTTTCTTTGGAACTCAATGGGTGAAAATAAACCCTTTAATGAAGTTCCTACGTACCTTGATAGAAACCCTAGGTCAATTCCTCAATAGAGACTTGAGACCCTTGGAACCCTAGTGTAACACCTCATAAATTGGTAAATGAGTTGGAAACTAGAAATAGCAGAAACTTACTGGTGCCAGTTTGGATGAGACCACTGATAACATTCAACTACACTTCATCTGATTCTAAGTGTAGGCGGTCTCTAACAAGTATAAACCCAACTAAGAGTTGGGGTTGATCCCACATGGAGTGATAAAGTAAAGAATTTGATTACCAAGTGAAATAGTGTTCTAATAGTTTGAGAAGTAGACATTTTTGCAACAATTAAAGTAAATGACAACGGGTTGACAATTAATTTCAAATGGGGGAATTTGAGTGAACAGTTAACGACTATGAACAACCGGGAGTAAACAAGTAGAGAGGGATCCTTGGGAGTGTGATAAATAGAATGCCAATTTTTCTATATGGGTGATTATTATTTAGTAAACGTCATTGAACTTCAGTGGGTAGGGTAGGTCTTAAGTGTAATAGCTATTTCTCAATCAACTATCACGAATCAAGTGAGTTCTCAACACATGTAAACAACCTAATACCTCAATCAATCTACTTTTTCAAGCTAGATTAGTAAGATTGAGTTTAGACCTAGTTTGTCAAGCTAAGTCTACAATAACCCAATAACTACAATCATCAACCAATAGTTTTAACTCTAATACTTCTTTCTCAGGCAAGCTTATAATGCTAGACTAGAATTGTATCTGCAACTACAATTCATCAATTAAAACTCAACTATTAATTAAACCCACTTCAAATCAACAATAAAATTAGTAAATACTAACACCCATAAGAAAATTGAAACATTCAATTACATAATCACACCCCAAGAATGGGGGTTTTAGCCACACAAATAAAGAGCAAGAAATCGTTACCAACTATTTTTCCATCAGCTTGGGCAACAATCCACAAGTCTTCAAAATGCTCAAATTAAATTCAAAATCAAATAAACCCTAAATGTCTACTCAAAACTGAAAGAACAATGTTTAGAAGTTTAGGGATCAAAAACCCACAACTGGACCATGTGGGAACTTCCAAAAACTCTTTTGAAAACTACATTTAAAGGTTCCCAGAATTTCAGCTTCAAATCCACTCGGTGAAATAAGTCGGGTTTCGCCGACCTGGTTAGTGATACGTTGAGGGCTCCTTTCCATCACCTTTTTTTTTGGCTTTTCACCACTTCTCTTTCGTAACTTCAGGCAATCAAAGTCGACATTGCCAATCCATTTGATGTGTCACCGAACCACTAGTTCTCTCACCGAGTTGGTCTTGTCCATGGGCTTGGCAGCTGGATCTTTAGGCGAGCTGAAGGTCCACTCATCGACTCACCCAGTGTCTTTGGCGAGTACCTGCCTTTATTTTCTTCAGATTTCCCTATCACCTAAGCTTGGTCTGGGGTGAACTTTGCACATCCAGGGCTCTCTCAATTTGGGCATCAATTCCTGGCGCATCTTCATCCTTTACTCCATTGGAGCCCACCATAGAAGTGTCCCAAAGAGAGGCCTCCATGGCCGTCTGTACCATCACACCCTCTAGATCCTCCAAGTCATCATATATAGCTGTATCATGAGTGTGAAACTCCTCCTCATCAGTTTTGGGAGCATCCGACTCGGCATCTTCATTAGCTATAGCAGCATCTCCAGTCGTAGTAGCCGAAGGGATCTCAAAAATAGCTGGCATCTCTATACTTGGAACCTCCGAAAGGTCCACAGTGATAAAAAACATAGACAGATCCATGGATTTGAGCTCATCCATATCATGTCTCAAACTAGCAACATTGGCTCTCAAGGCCGTGGCATCAGCTAACTAGCGTCCACCCTACTCACAAGCCTCCACTCGCACCGTGAGGGCGTCCAAAGGAGCAAACCACCCCTTTAGATCATCAAGGGTCTTCTTTTGTATATGATCCACCAAGAAATGGTTCACATTCATAGTACACCCCAACACCTTATTAATGTCTGTACTACTGTATTTACCCTTTTACCATGCACCACCACATGATCAACCAATGCGAATGAGCTGGCCTTATTCTTCCCCTTTGGAACCAGCCTCCCATACTATGTATAAAACTCCCGGACCCATGAAGGTATGTATGAGCCTTGAGGCTGTGTGAATCTCTCAAACTTGTGGAACTTAATGGTGTTCCACACTTCTGGATACCTGTCCACGACTCCATCTGTAGACAACCTCTTTTCTTCTAAAATTTTCCTTAACCCAACAACCTTAAGTCTGTTCTGTGATTGAGGTGGAGGTGCCTATACCTGTGGCACGGGTGGTGCTTGCTCAACAGTCTGTGCTGGAGGTGGAGGAGTAACTAGCATCCTGGCAGGATCACACAATACTTTAGAGCGCAGCTCAGCTCACCTCATCTGAAGAGTTTGATCATCCTCTAGCTCGGATAAAGATGTTGGCGATCTAGACCCCGAGTTATCCTCATGATCAGATTTTGACATGGTGAGGTGGGTGTCATAGATGCCCATGCTATCAGAGCTATCCTCAGCCGGACTTGGCTCCGCAGGACCCTTTGCTTTTCATGTCTCCTTATCCCATGTCGGAGGAAGTTTGGGTTGTGTTGCTCGTGGGGGAGAAACACCCTCATTAATGACTATTTCACGTGTTCTCTTTCGATGTGGTTGATTACGACCGAGAACTTTGGGTCTGACCTTATTTGCAAAATAACACATCACAAACCAATATCTTAGAAACAGGTCAATAAAATATCACAGTTTAAAACTTACAAAAAAAACTCGTCGGCTAGTTCGTCGAGTCACCGAACTCATTCGGAAAGCTATGTCGGGCTCTCCAAAAGTTACAAAACAAAATTAAACAAAAATTAGCACAAGTTAGCAAAGTCCAGGGTCACTCGCATATTCGTCGAACTCATTTTACGAACCAAAGGTAGCTCGTTGAATGTTACAAAATGATTTACCAAAATCGGGACTAACAAAGGGCGATCACAAAGACATTCGACGAGCAGCCGAGTAAACTCAGTGAGCTCAGGCGTATCACCAAATGTTATAGAATCAAACCAGCAAAAATTAAGAGAAAAATGGTGATCAGGTGGTCACTAGGCAAAACACCGAGTCTTTCGACGAGCTCGACTAAGCTCGCCGACTGGTCTCTCGTGCCAGCTTTTGACCCCGACCTTCAATTTTCAAACACAGCCCATGACAATGAAATTAAAGCTCTATTCTATGTCATTAAACCCAGATCCACATCAATAATGATCCCGGGGTACTTAGACTCCCCCCCATTTGTCTAAAATTTACCAATCAACATCTTTTGCCCTTAAGAATGATGTCACCCGCTCTATCATTAGGTAAATTCAGTCGATTGGTACAATTTGGGTTACTCATACTTCACCCTCACCAGACCCAACATACAACCATTACACACCCATAATTTCAATCAATTTAAATTATGGGCTAAAACACAAAAGTGAACATGATACGATAGTAACCCTCAATGAAAAATCAACCAACTATGCAAAATTATGCAATAGACCCTAAAAAATTATGAGCATGCATTACAAACAAACATAAATCAAGTCAAGTTCGGGACACCAACCTAAAAAAAAGACAGAAACCACAAGCCAAGCGAGCAAATACGGAAGAAAAAATGCAAATATCCCCCGAGCAAATGATCTCCACACAAAAATAACGAGCAAAATATAATCTAGATTTGAAGTGTAAGAGTGCAAGAGTCGAAAAAGCAAAATAAAGGACAGTTTTGAATTTAAAACGGTTGGAAACCTTTTTTGTCGCGCCCCGAGACTACCCCCGAGATGCGGACACGGGACCTAGGACCACAAGTGATCCCAAGATAACCCTGTTGGCATGATCATGAGCATACTAAAGATAATAAATTGATGCGGAAGCTAAATCATAAATAAATCTGAAATGAATGAAAACTGATGAGCTTAATACAAGGAAGATATTAACTCAATACTAAGCTGAATCTATCTATGTCGAAAATAAGCCTCTAAACTGACTAGAAATATTGGGACATGCCCCAACTAGATCTAGCAAAGCTAAAACTACAGACTAAAAGCGATAAAGATAAACATGTCACTAGTCCTCGAAGAATGAGGACTCACCACTGATGCTGCTGAACTGAAGATCAGGAATCAATCTAAGTGTGATCTGGATACTGAGAAGCTGAACCTACATCACGAGAAGATATAGCGTACATATGCGTCAATACTTGGAAGGTACTGAGCATGCATGATAGAACAACGCTGAAATAAACATATAACTGAACAAGCAATAAAGCAAGTATAATCTGAACATGATATAGATACTGAATACTGAGCTAACTGAATGCAATGACCAAATTTATAACATGCTGAAACTGAATACTGACTGTACTGTAAATGAGGTCAATGCAATAGAATTTGAGTGAACTGTGGGAGCTACTAATAACCGACAATAAAACCACATGAGCTAAATGTGGAGTCCGATGTATACGCCCCATTGAGAGGACCCAATATACCCTGCCAGAGGTATAGAGGCAACTGGCGTGATCACTAAACTGAATTCAAAATGCTCAAATTGAATTCAAAATCAAATAAACCCTAAATATCTACTCAAAAATTCAAAGAACAATGTTTAGAATGTTAGGGATCAAAAACCCAGAACTTGACAATGTGGGAACTACCAAAATCTCTTTTGAAATCTGCATTTATACGTTCCTAGAATTTCAGCTTCGAATCCACTAGGTGAAATAAGTCAGGCTTCGCCAACCTAGTCGACAATGTGCCGAGTGCTCCTTTTCATCGGTTTCTTAGCTTGGATTTTCACCACTTCGCTTTGTAACTTTAGGCGATCAAAGTCGACATCGCCAATCCATTTGGCGCGTCGCCAAACCACCTAATCTCTCACTGAGTTGGTCTTGTCTATGGACTGGCCTGTTAGAACTTTAGGTGAGCTGAAGGTCCACTCGGCAACTCACCGAGTGGCTTTGGCAAGTGCCAGCCTTGCTGTAAATTAGCATTTTAACATCAATTTATAGCATAAAATAGGCATTGAGGATACTAAAACTTTGGATATTAAGCCATAAATGAGTCAAAATCCCCGACTCATCAACCACCTATGATCTGTATATGGGGTCGTAAAAGCTGAGATGGAAATTTGAAAATTTCAATTCCAAGATGATTTTCCACAGATCAATAGGATGGACCATAGGAGGATGTACAGTTCGTAAAGGAGGCTCGTAGTAGGGTTTCCAAACTTAGTAAAATTTCTACATCTTGAGATTTTACGGATAGCTTGTACTGGTCGTAGAAGGATATACAAACCATAGTTATTAGCTCATAGTCAATCCTCAAAAAAATTATCTCAGTATAGTTCTCTACGATTAGCCAGGGTGGCCCGTAGAAGGACCTACATACCATACTTGTTCATTCGTGGAAACTGTCATGGACTTCAAAGAATTTGTACCAGAGGTTCTACGAGACGACCCTATGGGTCATAGGAAACCGTACAACCCATAGGATGGGGTTCTCAAAAAGTGACTCAAAAGTTTGTCTCTAGTAGTGGGGAACCACGAGTGGATAGTACGGTCCGTAGAAGCTTATATGGATCATAGTTTCCCTCTCGTAAACGATCCTAACAGTATTTAATAGGGTCAGTTTAGTCTTTTCCCACCCATATTAGTCTAAGCCCTGACATTTTTATACCTAATTAAGGTCTTTTTTAGTATAGTTCACCCCTAACACTCTCATTAACACTCCCAAGGCTTACAACAAGGATCCCAGAGGAGAAAATTAGGATTTTCAAGAATCTTCTTCAAGTTCATTAAATTTTCTCAAAGAACATTGTTCTTCCATATATGTAAGGATATTCATAGTGTTGGACTAAGTTTGTCCTCACGCCCTACATCTAAATTCAGTTAGTAAAGAGTTAATCTAGTGTTTTACCCAAAGTTCCATGACTTTTCGAATTGGGTTTGTATTCTTATTCTGAGTCTTGATTCTTGAGTATTTTGATTATGTTACTTTATGTATTTGACTTCTTGAGTACTTTTTCATGTTTTTATTAGCATATAAACTTGTTATTTGAGTTTTTGTTAAAGCCTTTGTGAGATTATTCCATGAATTGATTTTGGAATTTAAAGAGAGTCCAAGAGTAATTTAAAGTATATTTTGAGAAGAGTTTTAAGGAAACTTTAATGATCCCAAATATATTATGTTTACATTTACAAAGAAGGAATTATTTCAAGAAGAGTATAAAGAGTTTTAAACAGCATTTCAGACATATAAAGTAAAGTTCAGTTATCCCTTAGAGAGGGTCCTTTGGGTATTATCTCAACTCACTGAGTATGTTATATGAACATGCATATCTATAATTTGGGAGTAGTATTGAGCACTGATTAGGGGTCAGATTTATGGTAACTTAAAATATATAAGTTGTGCCACTAGCATAAATAGGATTGTAACCTAATTTAAGGGACTCCTCACCCCACCTTGTTGAGGACTTGTTAGTGGACCCATAAGTTAAATTTATGGCTGATATACCGTGAGTTTACAGTATTTTTGATACACTTCACTTAAGAGTTGTGTGTGTCTAGGGCCATATTGTATTAGGTTATAATGTTTTTGTGTTATATTTGCAGGAAATAGGCTTGGACGTGGAAGTGTGAGATAACAGCTAAAAATCTACAAAAGGAGCCACCCACGGAGGTAACCTACGGACTGTAGGTCCAGTCACGGTCCGTCGATGGGTGGCATAGATGGAGCATCAGGGAAGTCTCACCAAGTCTGGAACTACAAATGCAAGTGATGTATCGTAGGTCGGCCCACGGGACGTCCTGCACATCTGTTGAATGATTCAGAGAAGTTGAAGTTCCAGGACCTAATGAAATTCCTAAGCGTGGAGCCACAGAAGAGGACCCACGAACCGTAGGTCAACCTACGGTCTGTTCTGCACGTTCGTCGATTGTATTTGAGAGTAAAGGTTCCAGCTTCTGTAGGAAAAAGTCTAAGTGTTGACCAACAGAGGGGACCTACGGACCATAGGTCGACCCACGGTCCGTAGGTCGAAGTCGTCGATCAAAGCCGCATCTCGAAGTCGTCGATCAAAGCCGCGTCCAGAGAGTTTATTTCCTTATTTTGTTTCCTTTTTGTTTAGGACATGTTTTTCTATGAATAGGGTATGTAAACCTAGGTTTTGGGGGTTAGACATTATTGTTTACTTTTAGTTTTTGATATTTTCTTGGGAATTAACTTGCAAACTTTGGCAATTTGATTTTTGGATTTCATTTATAAGATATTTGCTTTGAAATTCAATTGGAGATTACGGGTTTCTTGTACTCAATACATAAGCTCATGAATTCTTCTTCTAAAAACATGAATTGTGTATTTTCAAGTATGAGTAGCTAAATCCACAACTAGGGTTGTGGGAACCATGAACAATTAACAACGCATGAATAATAACTAAGTAATTCCTTAATAGTACTGTTGATGCATGTATTGGTAATCTTTTCTCTTAGAAGTATTTTTAACGGTGGCCAACGTTAGAACTCGCCTTGTTGCTACTTGACGAACCAAGGAGGTAGTTAATAAGAAAAGAATTATCAACAGAGATTTAGTGTGATACTATCTAATAGTCTAATGTCAATTGGTGCGAGGGTGAAAACTAAGCCATACATTGATGTGATGTCTAATCTGAGGTAAATGTAAGGGTTAGTAAATTATACACACGTAGTCAGACCAAGGTGCGGAGTGAAATTCCCTATTTGGAGGACCAATCACTTAGGGATACACATCTTACCAACTTTGCATGTAAAATACTAGGAAAGGATTATTGTTATTAGCATTACCGCATTAAGACCTTATGGGGAACACATATACCCTAGTTTTTCTCTCTCATTGATAACAACAAAGTTTGAATCTTGCTCACCTGTTACTTAAATAACAATCAGTTATTTGTTTCACAAAAACCCCCCTTTTACTTACTTGTCTCGGAAATAAGTTGACTAAATGAATATTATAGTGAGTTAAGTTTAAGTCTAAACGATATTCCTCGTGGGATCGACCCCAACCTACAATTTAGGTTCTTTATTTGTCAATGATCGATTATACTTCTTTAGTGAGGGTGTAATTTGAGCGTATCAGCGGCCTATATCTTGGCAAGGTATAAGACATCTCTAGAACCATGGGTAAGACGGTGTATCATCACGAGGCTCATAGTGATGATTGTCGATTAAAGGAACTTCCCATTAAAGTAAAGTATGTATATTTATATAATAGGTATTTGTTGTTATTGCATTTTATGTTGTAAATCTTAAATGATCTCTACTTTATGTTCATGTTTTACTTCAATTGAGTTATTTTAGTCCTTCAGTTAAGCTATCTATTTCATTCACTTTTATTACATACTGTATATTCCATGTACTGACGTCATTCGATGTTGCATCATTTCATGATGCATATATAGATATTCATTATCATCAATAGGCATTTTGTTTTTGGCGAGGCCTTCTCGCTTTTTGGATGACTCCAGATTTTTATTTCTTTAGTAGTTTGAGTAAACTTATTGTGGGTTTTGTCCCGACATCTATCTTCAGACAATAGAGGCTTCATAGATAGGCATATTTTAAAAATTCTTTTTAGTATTCATTTCAGATGCTTTGAAAAACTTTATCAATTATCTTTAGTACTTTCAGAGAACTTTAAGATTTAGTTAATTGCTTTAAATGTTTTCTTCAGTTTTAAGCTTATGTTCACTTGAATTAGTCTTCCGCTAAGTAGTCAGTCAGGCCAAGGGTTCACTTGGGGTCCATCAATAGTTTTCGAGTGCCAGTCACGTCTAGGGTGTAGGCTTGAGGCATAACAAACTTGGTATCAGAGTCAGAGATCAAGTATCCTAGGGTTTCCATGAAGTCGTGTCTTGACCCAAAGTATACCCTAGGTGTAACATGGCGTATAGGACCCCGAGAGGCCCTACACAAGCCACTTAGCATACATAAACAAGATAATAGAAAATCAATAATTTTAAAAGACAATTCATAGCGTAAAGAGTTATGTAAAACAAAGGAAAAGTCTACATAGTATCAAAAGCCATCTATTACATAAAAAGTGCTTGGGACGTAACCCTGACATCACATAGAACATCTGAAAAGTTAATACGAAAAGCAATCAAAGGTTCGGTCCTTGGAATATGAGAACTCACCACTACTCAATATAACCAAAGTGACCACTAGGCATGGGGATGCAGAATCAGAGCGTCGGGCCCTATATTTGAGAAATGATGTAGGCAAGAGTATGTGTTAGTAAAAAACGTACCAAGTATGATAGCAATGGATAGAGTATTTAAATCATGGTAAAAAGTATCTTTCATTTCATGCAAAAACCAAGTTAAAACCATAAGAAATAGGTTAGAAAAAATATATCATAGTAATCATGGTCAAATGCAAGTAAAACTCATCTTTGAACACTGATGAGATACTTTTTGAAGTAACTTTAGTTCATCATTAGTGTGGGCATTAGCCTTAACCGACATAGACACCATGTGAGCTATAACATGGAATCCGGTGTCTGCCCCCACACCGTAAAGGGGTGTCCTTACTTGCCAAGACAATAACCTTACTTCTAGCTTACGTGGATCCACTAGCTAATGTATATCTAAGACAATTATCGTTTATCTAAGACAATCGGTGGCCCATAGGTATGGGATAAGGAGATTGCTACTTGAAACCTGGCCTCTAGCTATGGTAGAGCTTCCATCTCAATATCCCCTCGGTGCTAAGCATAAATCCCAAGGAATAGTCATAATTCTTTACTTGACTTATCTCTCAGGGAAGGCACATCAAATAGCCAATCCAAGCTAGCTTTATTTAGAATAGCTCCTAAAACTTGATTCAAAGCTAGTTGAGAAAACCTTTCAACTCTAAGAATCCTTATGTGAGAAAACCCTTTCACATGCATGTATTGAGTTGTATGTGAGAAATACTTTCACAAAAACAACAACAACAACAACAACATATATTCTTCACTCCCAAAGAAATCTTAAATCATTTTCATCACTTTCATAAATAACATGCATATCTTCATAAACTCATCTTCCATAGTTCAAAACCCACATTTTATCATCTTAGCTTAGAAAATATGGGCTATACATGGGTTCATGGGGATTCATATTAAAATCATAGAATTGTCTCAATTCATGCATAATAGTTCATAAAACAATCAATTGAGTCAACATAGAAAGGAACCCATGACATAGAAGAAAACCCTAACTTCAATTGGAGATTTCTGACTTGTAAATTCGAGAATTTAGGAAATCTATGGAAGAAAGAGATCCATACATGAAGACTGTCATACCTTGGAGTTCAAATCCCACAAGAAACAGTGAATTGGAGACTCGATCTTGAAACCCTCGTCTTCTTCTTCAAGCTTCTAGAGAGAGAAATATTGGAGAGGATGAACTTGTTCTTCTTTTGGGAATTTAAGAGAATGAATTGAAAAGGGTTATTTTGGGGGTAAAAATCCTTAAATAGGGTTTCTAATAACGGGTAAAACGACATAGTATTGGGCTAGAATAATTAGGAAAAGACCCGAAAGCCCTTAAAAATAACGGCCGACCTCACCAACGACCAGACCTATGGTCCGTTGGTCAGACCACGGACCATCCTAGTTGATCGAGGGTGAGATCCAAGACCACTGATTTTGGACTCCCAATGATAGATCTATATACGATCCATGGGTCCACCTACGAGTCGTACATCTCAATCGTGGGTCTTAACTGTTCACTCTGAAATTTCTCTAAGTCTTGGACTCACCTACGAGACCTACCTACAACTCGTGGATAGGACAACGAACCATCCTGGTGAACTATATAAAAGGACTGGAACTTGACACTTTTGAAAAAGTTGTATTGGTCACCCATGGAGCTACCTACAGACCGTGTGTCAGTCCACAGGCCGTTGGTGGCTCTGTTGGTACTGGCACCAAATCCTGAAAAGTTGCAACTTCCTATCTTTTGAATCTAAGGTGTTACAAGTCGTGTCTAGTAGTGTCCTTTTTATCGATTTGAAGTATGCCACATAAATAATAGGGAGGTTACATGACATTAGGAAATACTACCCTTCTTTCATACTCTAATTCGTGTTATAGTGATTAACTCTATCAAAGTTTTCTTCTAATTTGTACGTTCGCATATTGCAGATCATGCCTACTAAAAGTACCACCAGTCACTATAATGCTGCTAGTGCCGAGGTTCTTACTGGAGCCATTTCTAGTGATCTTTCTCCACCAACTAGAATTGAGACAAAAAATGGAACTCACGAAACTGATTAGGGCATAAGTGTTGGGACACAAAGAGTACCTGCTAGCACTGCAAGGGTTCCTCCGGCACCTACTCCGCAGCCTACTCCTACTTCAGAGGCTGAGTTTAAGGGAGCTATTTAGATGCTCATTCAGTTGATGGTTACTCAATCAGGCAATTAGGGGACCATAAGGACTTACTCCAGTTCCCAAGAGTTGCATGTTGCGACAAGGATCAGAGATTTCTTGAGGATGAATCCTCTAGTATTCACAGGGTCCAAGGTAGAAGAGGATCCTCAGAATTTTATTGATGAGATGTGGAAAATTCTCAATGCAATGCATGATACCCAGATTGAAGGAGTTGAACATCACGAAGAACACATATTTGGTATGAATAGAGGGAGAAGATCCATGGTGAATATACAAGGGAAATTAATTGGGATGAGTTTTAGGAGACCTTCCTAGATTACTTATTTCCCTAAGAGTTGAGAGAGGCTAAGGCAGAAGAGTTTGTAAACCTAAAGCAAGGGGAGCTAAAGGTGAAGGAGTATGACCTCAAGTGTTTGCAACTGTCTCAATATGCTCTAGAGATGGTCTCAAGCATAAGGTTCAAACTGAGGAATTTTATCTCTGGGTTAGATAAGCATGTGAAGAAGGAATGCAAAGTTGCATTCTTGATCAATGATATGGATGTCTCCAGTCTCACGGTGTCATCAAGCTAAGGGATAAAGAGTAGTATAAAAAAAAGGGTAAAATTAGTAGGTCATGAGTATAGTCAGTAGAAGGGTGGAAATGACAATAGGTCCTTTTTTCCATAAAAGGTCAATTGGACCTTCTCCATCATCGGCTAGTGCACTTGCACTAAGAAACAAAAAAGTACAGAGGTTCCAAAATTTTCAGAGTGTCAGAGCTTAGGGTTCCCAATCGCAGAGCAGTATGACACAAGGGCCTACTCAAAGCCCACCTTGTGCTAAGTGTAGTAGGAGCCATCCAGGAGAGTGTCATTATGACATGAATTGGTGCTTTAGATGTGGTCATATGGGTCACTATTAAGTGACTGCCCCAAGGAAAATCAAGGCAATGGGCATAATAGGGTCCAATCTTCTTTAGTAGGTCCATGAAATAGAGTTGCTCAAAGGGGTTCTATTTCAAGAACATATGGGGTTACAAACCATCTGTATGTTATGTCCAGTTGTTAGGATCAGGAGAACTCGCCAGATGTTTTCATTGGTATGCTTAACATCTTTGCTATTGATTTTTATGCATTACTTGATCCACGTGTCAGCTTGTCTTTTGTGACTCCTTATGTAGGCATAAGGTTTGGAACTTGTCCCTCACGACTTCTTGAGCCTTTCAGTGTCTCCACACCTGTTGGTGAGTCTATTCTAGCATAAAGAGTCTATTTAAATTGCACCATCTCCATCTATCATAAATACACCATGGTTGATTTAGTCAAATTAGACATGGTGGATTTTGATGTCATTCTAGGCATGGATTGGATTTATGGTTGTTATGCCTCAATTAGTAGTAGGACCCGAATAGTCAAGTTTCAATTGCATAATGAGCCTGACTAAGAGTGGAAAGGTAACCCAGCAGTGCCTAGAGGTTGTTTCATCTCATACCTTAAGGTCAGAGAGTTAGAGGGGTCCATATATCACTTAGTCAGATCCAATGACTCTAGTGTTGAGACACCATCTCTTCAGTCAGTTCAAGTTGAAAATGAGTTCCCTAAAGTCTTTTTCGATGATATTTGTGGACTCCCTCCTTAAAGGGAGATAGAATTTGGAATTGACATCCTTCCAGATACCCAATCCATCTCTATTCCTCCATACATAATGGATCAAGCTAATTTAAAAGAGTTAAACTAGAAGTTGAAAGATCTCCTTGATAAGGATTTTATCTGACTAAGTGTCTCACCTTGGGGTGCTCTGCTCTTATTCATCTGAAAGAAAGATGGCTCCATTAGGATGTGAATTGATTATCGTCAGTTTAACAAGGTCACCATAAAGAATAAGTGCCCTCTTCTCAGAATCAATGACCTATTCGGCCAACTTCAAGGTGCCACATATTTCTCAAAGATTGACCTCAGATTCGTCTATCATTAGTTAAGAGTGAGGGAAAGTGACATTCCAAAATAAACTTTTAGAACCCATGGTGGTCACTATGAGTTCCTTGTCTTGTACTTTGGTTTGAAGAGTGCTCCTGCAATATTTAAGCATCTCATGAACGGAGTTTTCAAGCAGTACACTAGATATGTTTGTTATTTTGTTCATTGATGACATCTCGATTTACTCTAGAAATAAAGAGGACAAAGTCGATCATCTTAGAATAGTCCTCTAAACTCTCAAGGATCGGGAGTTATTTTCCAATTTTTCAAAGCGTGATTTTTTGCTTGAATCTGTGGCATTATTAGGCCATATAGTATCTGGCAAAGGTATTCGAGTTGACACTTAGAAAGTTGAGGTAGTACAAAATTGCCCTAGACCCACATCCCCAACTGACAAAAGAAGTTTCTTAGGTTTGGCGGGTTACTACAGAAGGTTCATTGAGAGGTTCTCATCTATTTCATCCCCATTGACTAAGTTTACTCAGAAGTATGCTAAGTTTCAATAGTGTGAGGTTTGTGAGAAAAGTTTTCAAGAATTGAAAACTTGATTGAATGTTGCTCCATTGTTGACCCTACAAGAAGGCACACAAGATTTTGTTGTCTATTACGATGTGTCTAGAGATGAGCTTGGTTGTGTATTGATGTGAAACGGTAAATTTATAACTTATGCCTCTGGATATCTTAAAATCCATAAAAGGAATTATCCGACTCGTGATCTCGAGTTGGCAGCAATGGTGTTCACTCTCAAAATATGGTGCCACTATCTTTATGGCATACATGTGGATGTTTTTTCTGACCACAAAAGCCTTCAGTATATTTTTAGTCAGAAGGAGTTTAATCTTAGGCAGAGGAGGTGGATAGAATTACTTAAGGATTATGACATGAGTATTCTCTACACTCAGGTAAGGTTAATGTTATTGATGATACCCTTAGCAGGTTGTCCATGGGAAGTATTTCTCATGTTGAGGAAGGAAGGAAAGAGGTTGCGAAGGAAGTGCATAGACTTGCACATTTGGAAGTTTGTTTGGTAGACTCTAGTGAATGTTGGGTTGTTGTAATGAATGGGGCTGAATCATCCCTTGTGGTGGAAGTGAAGGACAACTAAGACAAAGACTTCATCCTACTTGAGTTAAAGGCAAGTGTTCATAAGTACAAGGTGATGGCTTTTGAACTAGGGAGATATGTTGTGTTGAGGTATCAAGGTAGGTTGGGTGTTCCAAAGTAAAATGATCTCCAAGAAAGAATCATGGAAGAAGCTGATAGTTCCATGTATTTCATTTCATTCAGGTTCTACAAAGATGTACCATGACTTGAGAGGAGTCTATTAGTGGAGTGGAATGAAGAGGTGTATTACAGGTTTCGTTGCTAAATTTCTAAATTGCCAAACAAGACAAAGGTTGAGCACCAGAGACCATATGGTATGGCTCAGAACACTGCCCTTCCACAATGGAAATGGGAGATGATTAACATGGACTTTATTACTAGGTTATCACGATCTCGCAGACAACATGACTCGATTTAGGTGATTGTAGTTTGAATGACTAAATCAACCCATTTCTTGTCGGTGAAGACTAAAGATTCAGTAGAGAAATATGTTAGATTGAACATCCATGTGATAGTACAACTTCATGAAGTTCCTATGTCCATTATTTTAGATAGGAATGCTCAATTACCACCCAATTTTGAAAGACATTTCAGAAAGGCTTGGGTTTGAAGGTAAACATTAGTACCATTTTTCATCCTCAAACAATTCAAACCCTAGAGGATATGTTGAGAGCCTGTGTCATTGATTATAAAGGAATTTAGGATGCCCACATGCCTTTCATAGAGTTTGCTTACAACAACAGTTACCATAAATCCTATATCAATATTAAAGAAGAGATTTGGAGTTTCATGTAGATGACTGGGTCTATCTGAAGGTTTCACCTATGAAGGATGTTATGAGGTTTTGTAACAAAGGGAAGCTCAGTACACGATATTTGTCCCCTACCAGATATTAAAAAGGACTGGTAACATGGCTTATGAGTTGGAGTTACCATCAGGTTTAGCTGCTATCCACCCAATATTTAATTAGTATCTCTATGCCTAAGGAGTGCTTGGGCGATCCTTCACTTATTGTTCCTACTAAGAGTATTGGTATGAAAGACAATCTGTCATATCAAGAAGTTTCAGTTCAATTCATTGATCAACAGGTCCGCAAGTAGAGGACCAAAGAAGTTGCATCAGTCAAAGTCCTATGGAAAGAATCAGTTTGTTGAAGAGGCCACATGGGAAGCCGAAGAGGATATGAAATCTAGATACCCTCACCTCTTTACCTACAATTCATTTTCAGTTCAATCTATTAAGTCTTCCTAAGTAATCATTAAAATTCATATATTTCATTCATTATTTTTTTTTCTATTTGTATGCATATCCATGCACTCCGTTCTTACTTCGAGATTTAGTCTAGAATCAGTCCTTTCCTTAGTTTTAAGAATTTTGCATGTTATTGTGTGTTATTACAATTGTGTTGGATTGATTAGATCTTTCCCTACCCTCCTTTTATGCCTAATTGGATCTCATTCGAAGATGATTGTTCCCAAGAGGGAGATATTGTAAAACCTTGGAAATTGGTAAGTGAGTTGAAATCTAGTTACTGGTGCCAGTTTGGATGAGACCACCTACGGTCTGTAGAAATACCTGTGGTCCATCGATGGGGGTTGTGGAAGTTGAGATGAAAATTTGAAAATGTCAAGTCCAAGATGATTTTCCATTGATCACCAGGACGGACTGTAGGAGGATGTATGGTTCGTAGAGGAGGCTCATAGTTGGGTTTCCAGACTTAGTGAAATTTTAACATCTTGAGATTTTATGGATGGCTTGTACGAGCGTAGAAGGACCAATGGACCATATTTTTTAGTTCGTAGTCAATCCTCAAAAAGTTAAGCCCAGTATAGTTCTTTACAATTAGCCAGGATGGCTCGTAGAGGGACCTACGGACTATAGTTGTCCGTTCGTGAAAAGTGTTATGGACTTCAAGAATTTTGTACTAGAGGTTCTACGAGAGGGCCCTATGGGGCGTAGGAAACTCTATGACCCATAGGATGGGGTTCATAGAGAGTGACTCAAAGTTGGTCTCTAGTAGTAGGAACCTTGAGTGGACAGTATGGTCTGTAGAAGCTTATATTGACTGTAGTTGCCTCTCATAGACAATCGTAACAATTGTTAATAGGGTCAATTTAGTCTTTCCCACCCCATCTAAGTCTAAACTCCGACTCTCTACACCTAATTAAGGTCCCTTTCATAATATTTGACCACTAACACTCTCATTAATGCTGCCAAGACTTAGAGCAAGGATCCAAGAGGAGAAAGCAAGGGTTTTCAAACGTCTTTTTCAAGTTCTTCAAAGTTTTTCCAAAAATATTATTCTTCCAGGTATGTAAGTCTACTTATAGTATTGGACTAAGTTCGTCCTAAAGCTTTATATTTAAATTCAGTCAATAAAGAGTTAATTTAGGATTCTACCCAAAGCTCTATGACTTTCTGAATTTGGTTTGTGTTCTTATTTTGAGTCCTGATTCTTGAGTATTGTGATTATGATATTGTATGTATTTGACTTCTTGAATTCTTTTTCATGTTTATAATATCACATGAATCCTTAATATTTGAGTGTCACGACCCAGGGGTACCCCCTAGATGTAACATGGCGTTATAGAATTCCGAAGGACCCCATACAAGCCACTTAGCTTTCATAACATAAGAAATAGAACAATAGAAGTAAAACAATAGTCCAAGTCCAATAGTTTTATAAAAGAAAAGCGGAAGTCTAAAACAGTTGTTTCAATATACCCATCTAGTACAATAGAATGAAATTGGGCCTAGCCCATACACCATGTCCAAAAATTAAATACAAAAAGGAAACTAGAACAATGAAAATCCTTCCTCGAAGCATGAAGACTCACCAAAGCTCGGGAACCTCAAAATCAACCACTAGCCACGAAACTGAGAAACCTAATTGTTAGACCCTACATTTGGGGAAATGTAGGCAAGAATATGTGTTAGTACAAAACAATGTACCAAGTATGATATCTATGCATAAAACATTTAAAACATGCTAAAAGGGACATTTCATGACATGCAATTGACCAAGCTAAAACATGATATAAAAGGGTTAGAAAACATAAGTCATAAAACCATGGTCAATGCAAGCTAACATAACTTAAAGCCTTTTAACATATATGTGATACTTCTTGAAGTAACCTTAGTTCATTATTAATGTGGGGAATTAGTCTTAACCGACATAGAGACCATGTGAGCTATAACATGATCCCCCAGTGTCTCCCACACCGAAAAGGGTTGTCCTACTTGCCAAGGTAAGGACCATAAATCTGAGCTAAAGTTGGATCCACTAGCTAATGTCTATCTATACAATCATCCTATGAGGGCACATAGGTAAGGGATAAGAGATTTCTACTAGAAACCCGGCATCTACTAATGGGAGAGTTTCCATTTCAATATCCTCTAGGTGCTAAGCATAAATCCCATGGATTAGTCAATTCTTCTTGTTCTTATTATCCATGGAAATGCACGTCATATTATCAATCAAACCTAAGTCATCATCCATGGAAAGGTATCTTTCAATAACCAATCCAAGCTAGGTTCATTAGGATAGATCTTCATCTTTGATTCAATTAGGTGAGAAAACCTTTCAACCTTAGAATCCTTATTATGTGAGAAAATCTTTCACAATTTGATTTTATGTGTATATGATAAAATCCTTCCAATAACACATCATGATCATCATTATTGATACTTTACCCTCAAAGCATCCTTAAAACATTTACATAGATTTCATAAGAAAATGCATTAATCCATAATTTACCTTTCAAAGTTCAAAACCCACTTTCAATCATCAATACTTAGAAAACAAGGGTTAGATATGGATTTCATCATAAATTCATGTAAATCTAGCAATACATGCTTAATTTCATAAAACTCTTCCTTTATAGTTAAAATCTCACATCATATGATTCATAGCTTGAAAACATGGGGATTACATGGGTTCATGGGAAATCATCATAAAATCATAGTACTTCATCAATTCTTGCATAAGAGATCATAATTCAATCATTTAAATCAATAATGAAGAAAACCCATGACAATTGAAGAAAACCTTAACTCAATTGGGGAATTCTAACTTTGAAATAGAGGAATTCGGGAACTCCATGAATGGAAGGAATTCATGGATGAAAACTTTCATATCTTGAAGTCAAATAATAATCTTCAATGGTGAAAATGAAGGGTTGCCTTGAAACCCTAGGTTGAACCCTTCTTCTTCATCGAGTTTTTAGAGAAAGAAATATTTTGGAGAGGAGAATTGATCTTCTTTTGTGATTTTGGAAGAATGACTTGAATGGGCTAATTTGGGGGTTGAAAACACTTATATAGGGGTCGTAATGAAGGGTAAAATGATGTAGTATAGGAATAAAATAATTAAGAAAATACCCAACTACCCCTTAACTTAGCAGCCAACTCACCACCTACGGACCCCAATCGACGGAACGTGAACTGACCTACTGCCCGTCCTGGTGGACCGTCGTCCTATTCAGAGACTTGGTTCTGGGACATCGAACCACGAGCCTCCAACCACGGATCGTGGTCTAACCAACGGTCCATTGGTCAGGCCGTGGGTCTAGGCCTTGGTAGACACTATTGGTGACCAAATCACGGACCACACTATGGTCCGTGGTTCTACCCACGAGTCGTGGTTGGCCTCCGTGGCTGACACCTTCAGCTTCCCAAAATTTCTTCACTTCCCTTTTTCGAATACAGGGTGTTACATTGAGATTGTTGTTGAAGCCTTTATGCATTTATTCCATGTATTGATTTTGGTATTCAAAGGGAGTCCAAGAGTAATTTTAATGCATTATTTTGAAAAGAGTTTTAAGGGAACATGAACAATCCCAAATGTATTATTTTTAAATTTAGAAATAAAGTATTATTTCAAGAAAGCAGAAAGAGTTTTCATAAGCATCTGAGAGAGATAAAGTAAAGTTTAGTAAACCCTTCAAAGGGGTCCTTTGGGTATTATCTCAACTTAAGCATGCATATCTATATTTTAGGAGTAGTATTAAGTACCAATATGGGGTAAGAGTTAGGATAACTCAAACTTTATGCTTTACTACAGTTGAGTTATTTTCATTCCTTCGGTTCAGTTAACTTTTTCATTCATCTTTATTACATACCATACATTCCATGTACTGACATCATTTGACACTACATCATTTCATGATGCAGATACAGGTATTCAAGATGATCAACATATGTTTCATTGATATCATATAACCAGTCGTCATCTTTTGGTGAGGCCTCCTTGCTTTTCGGGTTACTCTAGACTTTTATAGCTTTAGTAGTTTGAGTTAGGTTATCGTTGGTCTTATCCCAACACCTATCTTTAAATAGTAGAGGCTTCATAGATAGGCAGATTTTAGAAAGTTTTTTCATTGTTCATTTTAAGATGTTTTTCTAAACTTTATCAATTATATTAAGTATTTTCAAACATCTTTAAGATTTAGTTAATTGCTTTAAATGTTTTCTTCAGTTTTAAGCTTATGTTTGCTTTAATTAGTCTTCTACTAAATAGTAAGTCAAACCAAGGGTTTACTTGGGGACCAACAATGATTCTCGAGTGTCGACCACGTCTTGGGTATAGGCTCGGGGTGTGACAGCTAAATTGTTTGAGGGAGAAGACTTGAGGAAGAGAGGTTTTAAATTTAGGAGAATGAGAGTGAATGAGGTGGTTAAGGGTCTTAGTAATTAGTTATAGTCTCCAAAATAAACCCAAAACAATGTAGTATAGGAATTAAAAGAGTATGAAAACACCTAACTACCCCTAAGATTAGGGCGTTTGTAATTTCCATGATAATTCAACTGTTGACTTATGAAGTTTTGGCTACTGATAAGAGTGTACCACCTCTTGCACAAGCATTTGAACCACAACAACGACTCCACAGGCAAACCCTTGTAAAATCTTCTTCGCTAATTCTTCAGGAAAGGGTGGCTATCATCGTCTTCAATTCTAAGGGCCATGTTAAAACTCCTCCTAGATGCTATGTATACAGATATAACAAATCAACAACAATGTGGAAAATAGAGATGAGTTGGTATATAAAACTTCAAAAAAGTGGAAGAAAGCAAAACAACCCTAATTTTAGGGTTTTATTCCTGGAAATTGCCCAAGTGTCCCCGAAAGTGTGTCCTCCTAATTGTTTGTTTCCCATAAAAAAGCAAGCTAACATTTATTCACTTTTCTTTTTTTATGAACTTATATAGTATTTCCATTATTCCCTTTCATTATATTTCTTTCATTTATAATTTTTTTTTCTTTTTTTCTTTAAAAAAGATTCCTCTTTTTTCGTCTCCTTCTATTTACTCTTGTTATTTTTTGCAAAATGGAATCTTCTTTCTTAGACTTGTAAGTAAACTTAAATATTTTATTTTCATGTTAGTTAACAACATTTGTAATAAAAATCCACATATTTAATTGTCACCCCTAAGACTACCTCCTAGATGTGACACAGTGCTTAGAGCCACAAGTGAGTTGACCTCATGATACAGGATGACACTAAGAAGCACAAATAGACCGAATAAACTGAAAAATTCAAATCAAGTTTAAAATATTCTAACATATCATAAGAGAGAGAAAGGGAGAGTCTGATACAAAACACATATGCGGAAATCTAGTATATGTCTGAAAGTCTCTACTCATAACAAGTTACTAGGACAAGTCCCTAGCTAACTCTGATTTTTTTGAAACTATAAAGAAAGTACTGGAGAAAGTCATAATATGTTGTTCTTGAAACATGAGGATGTACCATGCAAATCAGAGTTTGTACTAACTGCGACATAAAGGATGTGTGTAAGAACCTATATTATCAAATAATATAGCCAGAAAAGTATGTGGTCAGTACTTGGAATGTACTGAGTATGAGGAAATGCATAGAACATGACAAGTTTGTAAAACATGTTGATGCAATGAACAAGTAAACATAACATGAAGCTGATGATCTAATTTAAAATACACATAGTACAAGGTCATGGAACATCTAAAAACATACTGATTTGTGGGAGGTATACTAATTACCAACATAAACCATTTGAGCTACTACATGAAGTTCAGTGTTCTACTCCCACACCGAAAAGAGAGTGTCCTACTTGTCAAGGTAAAGACTATGATATTTGAGCTAAGGTGGATCCACTAGATAATGCATGTTTGAAACATAACCTATGGGGCACGTAGTTCTAGGACAAAGGGTTTGATACTTAAGTTCACATGGCTCAACTAAAGAGTGAGCCTTCATATCTAGGCCCACTCGGTGCTAAGTAAACTCCCAACATAAACCTGCATAAAATCTCGAAACAATAATAATATGTACTACTGGATCATACTGATCATTTGGTAAAATACTGAGTAGATCATAAATTATGATAATCGAAAATGATCTGAAAGATGATATCAAAAAAATCTAAGTCATGATAATCATATATACTGAGAGATAATTTATTTGGAATCATCATAAATCAGGAAAATCTAATAATTTGAGACATGCATGTGAAAATCGCATAATTTTGATCATAAAAATATTTTCCTATCCTGGGTTTATAAATTTCTCATTGAAAACATGGAATGAAGATCAATCATGAAGAAGAAATCTAAATTCAATAAGAATTCATGAAGAAATCATGAAACCCTATATTTGAGAATTCATAGCTTGAAGAAATTAGGGCATCTTTGGGAATCAATGGATGAAGAGAGACCCATTGATGAAGTTCTCAGATACCTTGATCAAAACCCTGGCTTTGATCTTGGGAGAAAGGACTTGGAACTTGGATCTTTGTTCTTGCCTTGGAAGAAAACTTTGGAGAGAAGAAACTTGATTTGAAAGAATAAGAGTGAATGGGGAGGTTAGGGTATTTAGGAGTTATTTAAACCCTCTTAGATTAGCCCAGAATGATATCGTATAGGAATTAAAAGAGTGGGAAAAGAACCAATTAACCTTGACTAAAAATTGTCGAAAAACCCTACAAGGCCCATCTACAGATTGTATTTCCCTTTAAGGACTGTAGAAGCCTATCCATGAAAATCAAATGGAATTCCAGAGTTTCTGAACTTGAACCACGAACAAAGTCTACAACTCATAGACTGTTCTATGACCCGTATTGGACTCGTAGAATACCAAATACTAAAATTACCAAGTCTCTGAAGAATGAACTACGAAACCTAATAAATGACTCGAAGTCTTGTACATGATTTATACAATCAAGTCGTAGAATTATGTTTGGGACTGTCTGGGGGCTTCAGGACTTTAGTGCACGAGGCTTTCCCACAACCCTTACATAAATCCATGATCAGTAATTCCTTTTGACCTATGCAAGTCAAATTTCCAACTCTCTGAACTTGATCTATGATTAGGCATACAGATCGTACAACCTTTCACGACCTGTAAAGACCCTTCGTAAACCCTGACCCAAAAATCTTGAAATCCTAAGTATCCACTATGAACTCTTCCATGAGTAATGGTTCCATATACTACACCTAAATAGGGTTTGTAAAACCCAAAATCTTTAGACTTCGGAAATTTTCTGCACTTATCTTGATTTAGTCTGAGCTAGGCACTTCTGAGGTCTTACAATATCTCCCCCTTGGAAACTCAAACTAGGTCCAATTAGGCATGGAAAGAGTGGGGAAAGATCTTCAACCCAATCCTAAAAGCTAAATGTAGAAAACTGAAAGAATGACTGACTCTGAATAAAACATGAAATTTAAAATAGATTTCATAAACATGCATGCATACTTAGACATGAGAATAGTTAAAACACATGATACTGAAAGAGTAATAAGGAGGAAGTATTACCTCAAGTTGAAACTTAAGGAAGGAAAGAGATGGAGGATACTTGGACATCATATAAGCTTCGGCTTCCTAAGTAGCATCCTCAATTAACTAGTTTCTCCAAAGGAATTTTATTGAAGCAACTTCTTTATTTCTAAGCTTACGAACCTGATGGTCAAGAATCTTAACTAGGACCTCCTCGTAATAGAGGCTTTTCCTTAACACCGACACTTTATAAAGGAACGAATAAAGTCGGGTCACCAATGCATGTCTTCAATAAGGACACATGAAATACTGGATGCACTGATGTTAAATCTGAAGAAAAATCCAACTCTAAGCCACATTACCAAAACGCCTCAAAATCTAATATGGGCCTACATGAAGGGGACAGAGCTTCCCTTTCTTACCAAACCTCATCACCTCTAGGTGATATTTTCAAGCAAAGCCAATAATCAATAGCATATTCAATATTTGTCATCCTCTCATCTGCATAAGATTTCTATATACCCCGGGCCGTTCTCAATCTATCTCTAATAAGTCAAATCTTCTTATGGCCTCATGATCTAACTCGGGCCCTATCAAAGTCACCTCTAAAACTTTAAACCAACTAATATAAGACCTACACCTCCTACCATTGAGAGCCTCAAATGGATCCATCTGAATACTAGAGTTACAACTATTATTATAAGAAAACTCAATCAAAGACAAATGACTAATTACCTTTAAAATCAATCACACAAGCTCTCAACGTATCTTCCAAAGTTTGGATAGTCTGTTCACCTAACCATCCATCTATGGATGAATAGTTGTGCTAAACTTAACTAGATTACAAAGACCTTTCTGAAATTATCTCAAAAATTTAGAGGTGAACTGAGTACCCCCTATATGAAATAATGGACAATAGCACAACATGCAATTTAACCAATTCTCAAATTACAAGTCTAGCAGACTCCTCAGCTGAATAGGAAGTCCTAACTAGAAGTAAATGTGCTGACTTATGCCTCATTTGTTTGCACTTAATGGAGGTATGGATATTTATCATTTAGATTTATCCCATTAAGTTCATTTGTTTTAAAGGTTTGAATTCTAATCATTCAAATTCATCCCATTAAGTTTGTTTGTTTGTTTTTTTTAAATGAATCTAAGATAATCAGAATGAATCTACATAAGAGTCTTAACACCATTTAGACTCATTTATATGTTGTATTCAATGAAAATATCACGTTGCACTCTGCCTCTCCCTATCACACATCAATCGACATGTTTCTGACTCTCCCTCTCTATCCAAATCCTCTCTATCTAAATTTCAATTAAAATTGTACTTTCTCTTAGACTTAGAATTTTGAAAGGATCATTTGCTTGTGGTGAAACTTTTAGTCTAAGCACCAAAATCAAACAATTTAAGTGAATTGTCAAACATATCGGTAAATCTCATATCCATAGTTAAAACTTGTAACAAAGAGTCATATATGTTAAGTTGAACTAAAACAGTCAGAACTCCAATTTTCAGGATTAAAATTATTTTATTTGGAAATAAGCAATGAAACTCTAATGAACTTCTTTTAGAAATATTGGTCTAGAATGAAAAAGATACCCAATTAAATTGATATTGCTTCACTTAAATTACACAAAAGAAATACCTCCGTGAGTTTTCATTTTTTTTAGTTTTAGCCGAGTTTTCTTCTTACTGATTTGGCCTTTAGGATTTCAAGAAGATATTAAAAAAACTGTTGAAAGTTGGAACTTTAATGTAAAACTTTTATCCGGCAAAAAGTAATGGAGTTTCAACATGGTTTTTTGCATATCAGATAGTTAATTTTTTTAGTCAAGTACAAACATTCAAAATGTTATTTTCTATTAAAAGATAATATTATTTTGTTGAATGAGATTTATAAAACATTTTAATGATATAGTGTTCAAATTTATATGCACAATCATATCTTGAAAACAAACAATCTTAACCATTCAGCATTCAGATCTAGAGACAACATCTAAATATTTAGATGTGTATGCAGATCTAGACATCTAGATCTTAATGTGTTGGATATTGATTCAAACGTAATTAGAGGTTTCTATTTAGTTGGCAGAGTAACACGTTTGTTAGGAGTCCTAGTTGAGTCAAAGCATATATTATGTTAGTTGTTAATATTTAACTTGGTGGATAAGGTTGTGGTTAAGTTAGTGGGTGATGTTTCTTTTAGGTGGTTGAGTCTTAATTCCTATTTAAAGTGTCCGATGTATTTTATTTAAAATATCATAAAATAACGTGAAAGTTCTCTGCAACTCTTCTTTTATCTTCTTATACACTGTCTCTTCTTTCTTTATTCTCCAACAAAATTGGTATCAGAGACAGGTTAGGTCAAACTGAGAGCAAGTCAGTAGCAAGAAGAAAGTAACAATTGAGAGCAAAGAATGGCTACCAATGGAGCATCTACCACATCTCAAAAACTAATTCTCATCTTTAATGGGGATAAATACAAATTTTGGAGCATAAAGATGAACACTTTGTTCAACTCTCAAGAATTGTGGGATTTGTTGGAAAAGGGCTATGCTAAGGAAGATGAAGCACAAAGGTTGTGGGAGAACAAAAAGGACTCCAAGGCTCTATTTTACATCCAGCAAGCGATGCATGACTCAATTTTTTCCAGAATTGTTGTTGCAGAAACCTCAAAGTATGCATGGGATATTTTGAAAAAGAATTCCACGGCTCAACAAAGGTAATAACTGTTAAACTCCAATCACTCCGACGTGATTTCGAAAATTCATCCATGAAAAGTAGTGAATCTGTGCAAGGCTACTTATCTCGGGTGAGTGCAATTGTTAATCATATGAAGGCATAAGATGACAAAATTACTGATGAAACTATAGTTTCTAAAGTTTTTAGAAGTTTTAATAAAATATTTGATCATGTCGTAGCTGCTATTGAGGAGTCCCGTGATTTATCTAATTATGGTTTTGATGAATTGATGAGTTCATTGCAAGCTCATGAGGATAGGCTGAATGTTTCTCCAGAAAAGGGGGAAGAGAAGGGATTTTAGATCAAGGGGGATTCTTCTTTCAAAGGAAAATCAGAAGTTTCAAATGCTAGAGGATATGGAGGCAGAGGTAGTTTCCATAGACGAGGTCGTGGCAGAGGACGAGCTCAGTTTAGTAGTGAGCACCAGTAATTCAAGAGAAATATTCAGTGCCGCTACTGCAGAAAAATGGGGCACAAGGAAACTGATTGTTGGACTAAACAGAAGGATGAACAACAACATGCCAATTTCACCGAGCAACAACAAGATGAGGGTAATTTGTTCATGGCTCACTCCTCAATAGATGTTGGTTCAGATGACGTATGGATCACTGATAGTGGTTGCTCCAACCACATAACGGGTAGAGGTCATTGTTCAAAGAACTTGATGAATCAGAGAAGTCAGAAGTTCATCTTGGAAATGACAAGGCAATGACAGTCGACGGGAAAGGCACAATCGCTCTAAAAACTTCTCATGGTAATGTCAAACTTCTCCATGATGTGTAGTATGTTCCTTGTTTGGCACATAACTTGTTGAGTGTTGGGCAACTGATGAATTGTGGATATTCTATTTTGTTTGATGACAATTCGTGTAGCATTTAAGATAAAAATTCAGGAAACAAAATTGTTGACATTCAAATGACTCAAAATAGAATGTTTCCTCTTGAAGTTTCTGATGTTAAAGTTTTGCATTAATTACCAAAGGCAATACGGAAGCTAATTTGTGGCATTTGCGGTAGGGTCACTTGAATGTAAAGGGGTTACAATTATTAGGTCGTAGAAATATAGTTCTTGGTTTGCCTAGAATTGATGCTCTTGAATTTTGTTAAGGATGTGTGTATGGGAAGAAAAATAGAAATTCATTTCATGTAGGTAAGTCTTGGATAGCATTTGTTTGTCTTGAATTAGTGCATGCTGATCTATGTGGTCCTATGAGTGTTGAGTCCTTAGGTGGAAGTCGATATTTTCTGCTTTTTACGGATGATTATAGTCGAATGAGTTGGTTATATTTCTTGAAATTCAAATCAGAAACATTTGAGAATTTCAAGAAATATAAGTCTTTTGTTGAGAGACAAAGTGGTTGTAGAATTAAGACTCTTAGAACAGAGAGAGGTGGTGAATTTATATCAAATGAATTCAACACCTATTGCAAGGAAAATGGTATTCATAGAGAGCTTACAATACCATATACTCTAGAGCAGAATGGTGTTGCCGAACGAAAGAATCAAACAATCGTTGAAATGGGTAGAAGCATATGCAAGCTAGAGGTGTACCAAAATATTTTTGGGCTGAAGTTGTTGCTACTGATGTCTACATGCTGAACATTTCACCCACCAAGGTTGTTCTTAATCAAACACCATATGAAGCATGGAGAGGTAACAAGCCCAAGGTAATCCACTTACGTGTCTTTGGATGTATAGCTTATTCTTTGCTGAATTCCCAAGCTAGATATAAGCTTGATGAAAAGTCAAAGAAATGTATCTTTGTTGGATATAGCACACAATCCAAAGCTTATAAGCTATATAATCCATTGAGTGGGAAAATTGTGATCAGTAGAAATGTTATGTTTA
Source organism: Solanum chiquidenum (assembly GCA_029582725.1). Lineage (NCBI taxonomy): Eukaryota > Viridiplantae > Streptophyta > Magnoliopsida > Solanales > Solanaceae > Solanum > Solanum chiquidenum. The sequence goes on from JAJOOS010000312.1 coordinate 58,364, forward strand.
ATGAAGATGTTATATGGAACTTTGATTCTGAGAATGTTATATTTAAATATTAAATTGCCGCCTACTGATGAAGCTTTTGAGCAAGAACATGCAGCAGTTTCTGTTCCAGGGAACGCATCCAGCTCTTCTCCAACAAGTAGAAGCCGTGCTACTCATCAATCAAGAACCTCTGCTCCAGCAAGTGATCATAGCTTAACCCCCCAAGGAAGTGGCAGCAGTTCTTCTTCAAGTGATTCTTTCAGTGAGACTCCACCAGCGAAATTCAAATCGTTAAGGGATGTTTATGAAAATTGTTCTTTTTCTTTGTATGTTACTGAACCCAGTTGTTTCAAGAAAGCTGTAGAAAGTCAAGAATGGAAAAATGCAATGATAGAAGCGATGCAAGCAATTGAGCAGAAACAAACATGGGAATTGGTGAATCTACCGGAAGGAAAGGTACCCATTGGACTCAAATGGGTGTTCAAAATCAAGCGGCATGCAGATGGGAGCATACAGTGATACAAAGCAAGGCTTATAGCTAAAGGATATGCACAACATCAACGTATTGATTACGATGAGACATTTTCACCTATCACTCGCTTTGAAACGGTGAGAATACTCTTATCTTTGGCTTCTAAACTGAGCTATCCCATTTATCAATTTGATGTTAAATCTGCATTCTTAAATGGGGATTTGGAAGAGGAAGTTTATGTTTCCCAACCTGAGGATTTTGGTGTTAGTGGCAATGAGTGCAAAATATACAAGCTCAAGAAAGCTCTTTATGGGCTAAAACAAGCGCCATGGGCATGGTACAAAAAAATTGACTCATACTTCCTGAGGAATGGATTTGAAAGGAGCGAGAATGTGCCTACGTTGTTTGTAAAGAAACAAGGTACAAGTGATTTTTTGGTAGTTTGTCTCTATGTGGATGACATGATCTATATGGGGTCATGTGAAACTTTAGTTGCTGAACTTAAATCTTGCATGATGAAGGAGTTTCAAATGTCAGATTTAGGTGTTTTGCAATACTTTCTTGGTGTTCAAGTGAAATAGGTAGAAGATGGTATTTTTGTTTCTCAAACAAAGTATGCAAAAGACCTCTTGTTCAAGTTCGGTATGCATAATTGTAAATGGCTGCCACACCCATGAATGCAAAGGAAAAAATTCAGCTTGAAGATGGCACAAATCTCGGTGATCCTAGTCACTACAGAAGCTTGATTGGAGGTTTAAACTACCTAACAGATACTCATCCTGATATTATGTTTTCTGTTAGTATGTTGTATAGGTATATGCATAGTCCTACCAAGAAACACCTTGGTGCTGCCAAAAGAGTTTTGTGGTATGTTGCTGGGATAGTTGACTTCGGTATTTGGTACTCCAAAGATGCAGATTTCAGCTTGACAGGATACAGTGATAGTGATTGGGCAGGAAGTATAGATAATAGAAGAGTACTTCTAGAAACGTGTTCAATTTAGGATCTGGAGCGATTTCTTGGAGCTCAAAGAAGAAGGATGTGGTTGCATTATCATCGGAAGCAGAATATGTTGTTGTAACTTCAGCAGGTTGTCAAGCCTTATGGTTACGAAGAATGTTAGTTGACGTTTTCTATCGGCAAGAGGGTGCTATTAAAATATTATGTGATAACAAGGCAACAATTGCAAGGACAAAGAATCCAGCTTTTCACAGCTAAACAAAGCACATAGACATTCGTTATCTTTCATTCGTGACCACACAACAAGAGGTTATATAGAGTTGAAGTTTTGCAGTACAAGGGATCAAATTCAGTGGAAAAGCAAGTAATTTTACTAAGGGTGTCCAAAAATAATGGTGTGTGATTGTCAAAATAAAATAAAATAAATATTGTGCTATTTGGGGTTCAAACCTGAAGCTCCTTCATTCAAATGGACAGTCATTACCATTGTGCCAAAGGCATATATTTTGTCAAGGGTTTCCAACTTTAAATATATATCCTTTAAATATAGAATTCGACATATATATATACAACGTAATTTTCCGACGAAAGGTGTCCAATTGGACACCTTGGGCTGGTTGTAGCTACGCCACTGTCAGTGGTAAAGCTAGAATTTTTACTAAGGGTGTTCAAGAATAATGGTGTGTGGAAATTATACTAAGGGTGTTCAAGAATAATGGCGTATGGTTGTCAAAATAAAATAAAAAAATACTGTGCTATTTGGGGTTCAAACCTGAAGCTCATTCATTCAAATGGACAGTAATTACCATTGCACCAAATGCATAGATTTTGTCAAGGGTGTCCAACTTTAAATATATATCCTTTAAATATAGAATTTGACATATATATATATAACGTAATTTTCTAACGAAGGGTGTCCCTTGGCTAGAAGTAGCTACGCCACTGATCAAATTACAGATGTTCTCACCAAGGCCCTCCCACAAGCCAAGCATGATCAGTTCCGGCAGAAACTTGGAGTTTGTAATTTTGAATCAAAGGGGAGTGTTGAATATTGATTCAAACGTAATTAGAGGTTCCTATTTAGTTGGCAGAATAACACGTTTGTTAGGAGTCCTAGTTGAGTCAAAGCATATCTTCTGTTAGTTGCTAATATTTAGCTTAGTAGATAAGGTTGTGGTTAACTTAGTGGGTCATGTTTCTCTTAGGTGGTTGAGTCTTAATTCCTATTTAAAGTGTCCTATATTTATTTTTTAAAATATCAGAAATATAACGTGAAAGTTCTCTGCAACTCTTCTTTTATCTTCTTATACATTGTCTCTTCTTTCTTTATTCTCCAACATAATGCACATCTTAATATTCATATATGTATTCAGATTCAAATGTCTAAATCCTAATGAAAATAAATGAGGCCTTAGTCATTCAGTCTACAATTACTCAAATGGATTCATACTGGTGATGTGCATGAGGCAAACTTGTGCTAAAGTTCATAATCAAATATTTCCACTTCCAAGTGGGAATACTAATATCCTGAGTCATACCGCCTAGTTTCTGATGCTCAACCTTAACTTGTTTGCAATTTGGACACTTACCCACAAATTTCGCAATATCTTTCTTCGTCTTATTCCATCAATAGACTTCCCATCTATTATGGTTCATCTTAGTGGCTCCCAAGTGAATAGAATATCAAGAACTGTGAGCTTCTAGTAGTATGTACTGCCTTAACCCATCAATATCTGGAACACTTAATCGACCCTGATAACGAAGAATACCATCTCCCCCATAGGGAGAAAGTCTTAATACCTTTGTTGATAGATGCTTTCTTCAATTCAACCAAAGTCAGATCATTATCATGTTTTCCTTAACATCACAATAGTTGATTGACCCATTTACAACAATAACTCTACTATCCTCTGAATCAAACAAACAAACTCCCAAGCGAGCAAGTCGGTGAACATCACAAACCAGCTATTTTTTTCTCATCTTCAATGTTAGCTACACTATTTATGGACAATTTATTAAGAGCATCAGCAACGACTTTTGCTTTACCCAAATTGAAAAGGAGACTCATGTGATAATCTTTCAACAACTCAAGACATCTCTTCTAGCGAAGATTTAAGTCCTTCTGTTTAAACACATATTGAATACTCTTATGATCGGTGAACACGTCCATATGAACACCATAGAGATCATGCCTCCATATCTTCAAGGCAAATACCATCGCCACCAACTCTAAATCGTGAGTCAGGTAATTCTTTGCAGGAACCTTGATTTTCCTAGAAGCGTAAGTTGTGACCTTACCATGCTGCATCAACACACATCCAAGACCAATCCTTGAGGCATCAAAATACACTACAAAACCATATGAACCTTCCGATAGAGTTAAAATTGGGGTTGACATAAGTCAAGTCTTCAACTCCTAAAAATTCTTCTCACAAGCTTCAGACAACTAAAATTTCACTTTCTTCTGAGTCAAACTAGTCAATGGAGAAGCAATAGAGAAAAATCCTTCAACAAACAGTCTATAGTAACTAGATATCTAAGGTAGAAAGAGGTCTAGGCCAGTTCTTAACTACTTCGGTCATTTTAGAATCAACTTGAATGTCTTATCTAAAGACTATATGGGCAAGGAATGCTACATAACTCAACCAAAACTCACACTTACTAAACTTAGCAAACAACTAATGGTCCTTAAGAATCTGCAAGACAATCCTCAAATGATATATATGCACATCCTCACTCTGAGAATAGATCAAAGTGTCATCTATGAAAACACTGATGAATATATCAAAATATTATTTGAAAACCATGTTCATCAAACCCATGAAAGTTGTAGGAGTATTTGTTAGTCCAAAAGACAACCAAAAATTCATAGTTACCATACTGAGTCATGAAAGCTATCTTCAGGATGTCACATTCTCTAACTCTGATCTATTGATAGCCTAATATGAGGTCTATCTTTGGAGAAAAAATTAGCACACTAAAGCTGATCGAACAAGTTATCAATCCTTGGGATGGGATACTAATTCTTGATTTTGACCTTGTTTAACTGACGATAATCAAAACATATTTTGAGAGAATCATCTTTCTTTAGCACGAAGAGAACTAGAGCACCCCATGTAGAGATACTAGGTCTAGTGAAACCTTTATCAAGCAGGTCCTTTAACTGATCTTTCAACTCCTTAAGCTCTGTCAGAGCCATTATGTAAGGAGGGGTGGAGATATATTAGGTATCATGAAGAAGGTCAATTCCAAAGTTAGGAGTTGGAGTTTTGGAACTGGTATCCCTAACCCGTACTAGATGGTATATTGATACGCTCAAATTACACCTCCTTTCAGAAGCATAAGCGATCGTTATCAAGTAAAGAACCCAACTTGTAGGTTGGGGTCGATCCCACGAGGAAAATGGTTTAGAC
>JAJOOS010000313.1:0-58155 GCA_029582725.1 Solanum chiquidenum
CAAAATACATCACAAATAATTTAAGATAAGTCGCTCATAAACGGGTGTACTACAATTTGTTTTATTAATTAACTATTCACGTAAAACTACATTTCTTCCTTAACAATAAATATGGGGTTATTCACTTTACATTTTCTCATTCATATTTTATCTTCTTCTGCTAATATTGTATTTTGGTCTTTAAAAATTGATAGTCGTGTCTCAACAATTCGTAAGGTATGTACATTAAAATGAACACGATGTATGTAAACGCAAAGAGTATTGTAAAATAAAAACCTCAAGGACTCCAAGGAATTTCAATCGGTATAAATTTTGCAGTTGTGCACATTCAAATGGAAAAGTCTTAAGTTGTTCATTTTAAAATATCCAGATATTCACTTGTTTCTGTGTTTTGTTATTTAAGGAAAATGATGGATGCAATTATTTTTGGTGGATAGAAAATATGCTTAAAAAAGAAAGGTAGTTCACTCCATCATAAACTTTTGTACCAGAATGTACGTCTCCAAATGAAGAATATTTATCTGAAAAATAAAAAGTTAATCTTTCAATAAATATGAATAAATTGCTAAAAGATAAGAAACATTAAAAACTAGGAAAACAATTGAAAATAATAAAATTCATAACTGAAAAATAAACAATAGAGTTTTACGAACCCTATTTTTTTTTTAAAAAAAGTAAAAGTGGAGTTCTCCCAATTATGGACGAATAGTATTTGTTTTTAATAAAAAACGAAAGTTAGTTCAGAAAGCGGAAAGCCTCTTAGTTAAAAGTTTGATTACGAAAATACCTTTTTAAAGTTAAACGACTAAATTATCCCTTGTATGAAAGTAAAATTACATCTGATGGATAAATTTTCACCTTCGTCTACTTACATATCTCCCTTTCATATTTACAACAACAACTACATACCTAGTGGAATTCCACAAATGGGTTTGGGAAGGGTAGCGTATATGCAGATTATACTTGTAACTCATGGAGGAAAGGGAAAAAAAGCTGGTGTCAAAGGGCTTGTTGATGCTGGAATCACTAAGATACCTCAAATATTCATTTCGCAACCAAAAAATAAGACAGATTCCTCGGACACATATGAAATACACTTCATTTTTCCAGTCATTGACCTTGAAGGCATCAACGAGATTGATTCAATCAAGCATAAAGAGATTGTGGACAAAGTAAGAGATGCATCGGAGACATGGGATTTCTTCCAAGTGGTTAATCATGACATTCCAATATCTGTCCTTGATGAAATGTTGCGAGGAGCACGACAATTTTTTTAGCAAGATATCAAGATTAAGAAATAATATTACACTCGAGATATCACTAAAAAGGTGGTTCATTTGTGAAATTTTGATTTGTATACCCTTTTATTCTAGCTGCAAATTGGAGAGATTACATTTTAATTAAAATGGCTTTTAATCCTCCAGTCCAGAAGAATTTCCAAGGCCATGTAGGTATTTGTTCTGAATATGAACTAGAAAGCCAACCAATAATCGAATATATATTATGTGGTGATAAAAATTGAGATGTGGTGCTTCATTAATTTTACAAAATTGTTGCAGGGAAATACTAATGGACTACTCTAAGCATACGATGGAATTGAGCTATTCCTTGCTAGACTATTGTCTGAAGGTTTTTTGTCTTGATCGTTGTCATCTCAAAGATAAGAGTTGCGCGGAGGCGCTTGGTATTTTTTTCCCTTTACTATCCAGCATGCAGGGAAATCCTTTATTTTGCTTAAAATAAATTAGTCCAAAATTCGAGGAGGGAGAGACTCTAAAAAGTGACCAAATGGAAAAAAAATTGATCATTTTGTGAACTAAAACTTTAATAAAAGAAAGGAATTTGAACAAAGCAAACTATTTGATTTGAATGAAAGTTCAAATATTGACTTTTTGGAAGGTTCAATTGAAAAGCCCTTTTGAGAATAAAGACGTCTTAAAATTGACATGAAACTGACGGAATATTTCATAACGCCGGCTAGGTAAGTGCGAAAAATAATTTTCAAGAAACAACGAGGTCAACGTGAATCTGATTGATGACCTAATAATTTTTTTAAAGCTCTATTGAACCTAGAACTTAAGTGATTTTGAACGTATTTTGATAATGGAGTCGGAGTATTTTGGGAGAGATAAAAAATTGAGCTTATATGCCAAACAAAATTTTGAGACTTTGGAATAGAATAATGGACCAATCATGTTTAAAGAAAAACATATGTATATAACATATAGGTCAAACAAGCACAAATGAAACAGAATTTGTAACATTTAACACACAAACAACATATAACACCTTCTAACATACATGTGACCTTTTTTGAGCCAAAGGTAGGTCTAACGTTTGAAGGATGTGTATATCATTTGTAAAACGTTCCATTGCCCCAAAATATACAAACCTCATGAAAAAAAACAAATGGGAATACATAATAGAGGATAGGGAAATAAATATCAGTCCCATGCAGGGGTACAATGGTAAACTAAACTAAGCTTCCATATGAAATCTTCATTCCCGAACTTCTTGATGCTTTTGAATTTCTTCCAGATGAAGTGGATCTTCCTTTGACTTAAACAAAGAAACAACCTATAAAATAAAAACCCAACCCCAAGGGACAATGGAACGCACAAATCGGCATACATATCCTTCAAATTTAACAAATTGTTGGATGATCGTCTTATATTGATCGGGGGTCAATTAGACACAAGGTGATCTTTTAATGGGCCCAATACACCTAGGGTATTGGGTCATCTTAGGTTAATGCACCTAAAAAAGGGTTTTGGTTTCGCTCTACGCTAGTTGACTAAGAGTGGCTTTTGAAAGACCGGGAATCCAGGCGGACAACTTAGGCTGGAACTCACAACAACCATTGGACGCATGACGAACCAATAAATTATCAATTATTCCGAAAAAAGGTTGAGTATAAAAAAGCCCGGCTGCGATTATGTAGAAACCGTTCTTTAATATACTATACATATATCAGAAAAATGCCATGCAATATGATAGTTAATATTCAAAATTTAAACACATAATTGCATAAAGAAACAATTAATACAATAATAGTTAGCCAAACAATAAAATCCTTTTGGTTAGAACCTAGATGAATCCCCAGCAGAGTCGTCATTCTGTTACGATCCAATTTTAAAAACTAAAGGTTTCGAAGCCATTTCGCAACTTTGACAATTTTGTTGAATTTTTGGAAAAATAACAATTTAGAAGTCGCCACTTAGGAAAAATTAAGAAAACCATTTAAAAAGGGGTTTTTCAAAGAAAAATATTTCAAATGAAACCAGAGTCGGGTAAGGGTTCAAATAATTCTCTAAGGAAGGGTTTAAGCATCGTAGAGAATCCGCTAATACACGGTTGACCGATGGATTTAAATTTTTTGCTAACTTTGTAACAAAGGATTACTTATAAAAATCTCATTTTAAACTTAGATAAAAATATCTTGATACTTTTATAAATCTCAAGAATAATCTTAACTTAAAACTTTTATCCATAGTCCTGTTTTGAACCATACAATTAATTCAAACTCATAAGCATGAATTAAAGGACTTTTTTTAACAACTATGAAAGAATATTAAAGATCCTTAAGTCATTCATACAAAGTCCTAAGTTAAAATTAAAAGACAACTAATTTATTTTAAGAAACTTAACAATTTTAACCTATTCAAAAATTTGAACTAAATAGTTAGTTCAAACTTATAAACATGAATTCAAAGCTTTTCAATAACTATGAAACAACATAAAAAGTTCTCAAGTTATTCTATAAGCTTAAATTACCTAACTTAAAATGAGTTTTGAAAATTTAAATACTTAAAGTAAACAACTAACGAAATAGAAGAGCTATTTAAAAACTTCCAAAGATTCATCTAAATTAGATAAAAAGGTAATTCACAATCAGTCAACAAACAAATAATAAGAGAAAGAAAGGAAATAAAGCATGTCTCCAAATCAAGCAACTGGACTTAATGCTCGAACCACTTTTGCCACTTCTGCTCAAATCGGACCTTTAAGTCCTAAATCCCAAAAAAATTAGCCCTTTTTTTTGGGGGGGGGGGGGGTTCTACTGCTGCAAATTAGTGGACTTTTGAAAGTCCAAAAATTTTCAATTTTTAACCTTTTCAAGGCTACTGCTGCTTCGTTTCTTGGATTTCTAACCCAATAATAATAACTTCCCTTTCACGACTTTGATGGAGGTTGACTCGAAAGAGAAATATGCAAGAGAGGAGGAGTCCAAGAGACTCAAATCAGGAGTAATGCAAAGAAAACAAAGGAAATAAGGATAAGTAAATGAAAAAATTCTTTAATAATTAAACTAATAGATAAGGTTTAAGGATATCAATTCGGCAATTTGTCCTTCACCACAATTTAACCAACAAACTCATTATTACCAAAAAGGTACTGCCTTAACATGTTGGAATTAATCATAAGGAAAATAAAATTATAACTAAAAGCCAATGAGAATTAAAAATATTTAATGACCAAGATGCACTTCTCATAGTGAATAAAGAAATCATAATATCCAATCACGTCATAAGGACCATTTAAACAATTTAAACAACAATCAACACTTTGGTACCATATGATAAAAGGAACAAAATAGATTAAAAGTTTGAGAAACTGTCACACATTTGAGCAAAAGATCGGAAAATAGATAAGGAAGGGGACAATTAAGTATTAGCCATAAAAACACTTAAGAAACTTTAGAAAGAGTTAAAGTAACCCTCTAAGAGAAACAAGACTACCAAACACATACATTGCTATTTTAAGGCATTTAAAACATAGAAAGTGAGTAGGAAATTTAATTCGAAACATGAGCTACTGGGAAAGTTTAACAAATTCCAACATTTCAAAAAAAAGAAAGTATTTAAGAGAGGCAGTAAACAGACCACAACAATTAATCTAATTTAAACTTGAAAGCATGTCTTTCCCAGAAGACCTAAGCTACTAATCCAATCTAAAATGCAATCTTCATGTCAAGCATATGATTCCTATATCTTAAACTAGGAGGACAAATATATATTTAAAAGAAGAAATTTGAAAAAAACCAAAGACTTCCAACAAGCTCAATATAACATTTTTAGACCAAACAACCCAATGTAGAGGAGTAAACGACTTATATTCTTAATCATTAGCATTTAAAGAGGGCAGCGAGAAGGAAGGAAACCACCAGTTGTACTGCATGAATTAAAAAGGGCATGTGAGGATAAAACAGTAAACATACTAAAGAGCATACACTCCAGGTTCAAGAACTCAACTAAAATAGAGAGATAAAGACAACAAATCAAATGGGCATGAAGATTAGACTACGGAATAGTCGCGACCCTATTTTACATAGCTATTCCAACTTAATCAGGAACAACAACTAGAAGCACACACATGAAAATAAACTTACTCTACCCATGGAACAACAAAACTGAAACTAAAAGATCACCCAAATCAACATGAAGGACCTATATGAAGTAGTCCAAGATAAAATAAAAAGTTATTGAACTCATATGCATATTAACAGCTAGAGAAAAACTATATCAGGGAAGCTAAACAACATTTAAACATGATGAGAGAACTAAAGAAACAAGAAACAAAACAAAACAAATGAACATAGGCATGTTATTATAACACAGCAAGGCAAATACAATTTTATAGCCTCTGCCAAAAGAAAAATCACTACAAATTAACTAAAGAAGAAATAACATAACTGAATAAAGAAAGGGAGGGAAGATTACCTGGTTCTGGGCAGCGAATCGGACGACGAGTTTGAACGTGACGAATTCCAACACCACTTCAACTCGAACAACCACAAAATTTTAAACTATGGAACCAAGAATTCCCAAAATTTTTAGGATACTCTTTGGTCTCCGAAAAATCTTGTCTGAATAGTGAGCAAAAGAAGGGTATTTATAGGGCAGCTTCTGAGTCGAATTTAAGGGGGAAAACGATGTGGGAAAAGGGAAATTTTCAAAATCCTTGAGTGGATAAGGATTGCCCACTAGCTACTGTACGAATTCGTACCATTTCGAATGGAAATTGAATAAAGAAAAAGGGAAATTGGAATGAATAGTACTGTTGGGACTTCCAGTGCATCAAGCTCGTGCCTAGCATACTTGAATGTACGGAATCGAAGGAGAAAAAGGGAAATTTGAGGCGACCTGGAGGATTTAGGGCTGAGTTCATCTGGTTCTTATTTGCTGGAGTTGCATCTGGAAAGAGTTGAGAAAAGCAAGAGGGGTAAAAAGGGAAAATGGGTCGGATCTTTGAAGTGGGCCAAAAATTGGGTCTTCTCTTTGTTCCCAATGGGTCTTGGTTGAAGGACATGGTCCTTTGACCATATCTTAATTAAATTGAAAGCAAAATAAATTACGTATTTAATTAACTATTAAGCTTCTTAACTTCAACAACGTAATATAGTCATTTAACATAAAAATTCTAATTACTTTGAAATAAAGAGAGTAGTTATGTACTCTAATTGATTTTATTTTTTTGAGGAAATAAAATGCACACTTGGTTAGAACTCTATTTTTAGTAAAACGATTTTATTTTATTTTTTTCTAAATATTTATTCAAAGTAATAAAATATATAACACTAAATATTGTAAATATATAAAGATGTATATATTTTAAGGAAAATGACCGAATTGCCTAAAAAATATTTTTTGAAAATATTTTTGATTTTTGAAAATAATTATTTCAAAGTGTTTGAAATTAAAAAAGCTTAAAAATTAATTAAATTGTGGAGGGCCAAATTGAGTGTCAACAACTGATGTTTGCACCTATCGAGTGCAGCTACCAGCTCATCGTACTCTTCAATACCATCACTATCGAAATTCATCATAACTGCTGCTAGTGCCTCAACACCTAGTCGCTCTTCAATTTGCATTTCTGTTCCACTCTCAACTTGGTAATTTATAGCAGATACCATTTGGCGGTCACCACTCTGCTTTATGGACCTATAAATATTGAAAGTTGCTTCTTCATTGTTCAGTCTGAACTTCATCTGCCCCTTCTCCATATCAACCAATGCACGCCCTGTGGCAACGAATGGCCTCCCAAGGATGATGGGAACCTCAAAATCAACCTCATAGTCAAGAATCACAAAATCCACCGGAAAGATGAACGACTCCACTTTCACTAGCACATCATGGAGTACACCAATGGGCCTTTTCACGATTCGATCGGCCATAAGTAACCGCATCGTAGTAGGCTTTGGATCCCCTAGACCCAACTTCTTATAAATAGACAATGGCATGAGGTTGATGCTAGCACCAAGATCACACAATGCCTTAGCAAAGTGTAACAACCCTATAGTGCATGGAATCGTGAAAGCATCAGGATCTTCCTTCTCCTGCACAAGTTACCTTGTAGCAATTGCGCTACAACGCTGCAATCTATCATCATCTTCAAAACTCACAGACCTTTTCTTTGTTACCATATCTTTCATAAACTTCGCATACCCATACATTTGATCCAAAGCTTTTATCAACGACACGTTGATGGAAAGTTGCTTCAACATAGTAATAAACCTGCGATATTTACCATCTTCAGTCTTCTTCACTAACCTCTGTGGAAAAGGTGATGGAGGTCTAGGTATGGGAACCACTTTCTGAGATATCTCTACTTCTTTCTCTTTCGTATTCTCAGACTCTTCTCTAACCTCTACCACATCATCTTCTTTTCTAATCTCAACATCCACCACATCTGGAATAGGTGGATCAATGGTTTACTTACCCCTTCGAGTAGTAACTACCATATAATGACGATCATTCTTTGGATTCTGGATGGTGTTGCTAGGAAGAGTGTTAAGTTGACGTGGGTTCACTGTAGTAGACCACTAAGTCATCTACTGCTCTAGATGCTTTATTGACACTGCATGGGCATCAACCTTTTGACCAATACCAGACAAGTCATTTCTCATCTCCTTCACATTCTCATCAGTTGCATCAAACCTTCTCATCTTCTTCAGCATCATATCTTCAATACGCGCCATATTGCCTCCAGCTTCCCTAGTACTAGATTCTCGATTTTGAGGGGGAACATAAGGTCCAACCCGATCATTTATGTTTCCATAGTTGTTCCGATTATAGTTATTGTCGCGATTGAAGTTCCCATCCTGGACATATTGACCCTCTCGGTTGTAATTGTCATAGTTCCGACCTTGGTTTCCTTGACCTTGGCGCCAATTCTCCATGTTGGATCCTTGGGCGTTTGGTCGGAAACCCCCCGTCTGATCATTCACCACATAAGCATACTCTTCATAGTAACACTCTTCAACTGGTGGTGGAGTTCTAGTCAAGTAGTTCACAACATTTACCTTTTCTGCACCTCCGCTCACATGCTTCAATACCAACCCCAACTCGGTCCTCATCTGAGCCATCTCCTCACGAATCTCATCCGTAGACTGTTTGTTTGTAGCCTGAACGGCAAATGTGTTTCTCCCAGTATCCAACCTCCTAGTGCTCCATGTTTTATTGTTGCGAGAGATCTTCTCCAGTTTTTCTGCAATCTGTGCGTATGTGCACTCACATATGAACCTCCAGCAATAGTATCAAGCACTGCCTTATTGTTGTCATCCTGACCTCGATAGAAATATTCCTTCAGCGACTCATCATCAATACGGTGATTCGGAACATCTCTTACGAACGCAGTGAATCTGTCCCACGAGCTACTCATAGACTCTCCAGGTAATACCACAAAATTATTGACCTTATCTTTGTGATTGAGCTTCTTGGACACTGGATAATATCTTGCTAAGAACATATCCTTCAGTTGGTTCCATGTATAGATTGAGTTATAAGGAAGCTCAGTGAACCATACAACAGTGTCGCCTGTCAGTGATAGAGGGAATACTCATAATCCGATGACATCAATATCCAAGTCTGGTCGACCTACACACCTCTTGCAAACCACCGTTAGATTGGCTATGTGAGCATGTGGGTCCTTCGATGGCAACCCCGAAAACAAGCCCATTGTTGTAAGCATCTGCATCAAGCTACTGGTCACTACAAATATGTGCCCCGGAGGCAAAGGGGGTAGGACAAGAGGTCCATTTGAGTCAGCAATATTGATGTTTCCCCTATAGTTGTCATGCAGTCATGGGCCTGGTGGACCATGTACACTCAATGCATCTCCCAATTGATTTTTAGCTGGAACCTGGTTGTCCCCACCAACCACCCTCAGAGGTTGCAACTCAACTTCATCACCTAGATTGCCTCTGATAGGATTAACATGAACTCCTTGATTGTTCATTCTTTGCAAAGTTTGGTTCAACTCTGGATCGTAAGGAATAAGTGGTTCACCCTGGCTCCGTGTACTTGGCATACACTAGAGTCAGAACCTGAGAGAGACAAAAACAAAAACAAAAAGTAAAATTAGGAAATATTTTACTAAAGTTCAATAATGTAGTTAAAATTAATCTAAAAGCCAAATGCCCCGGCAGCGGCGCCAAAATTTGATACGCTCAAATTACACCTCCCTAAAGAAGCATAAGCGATCGTTATCAAGTAAAGACCCCAACTTGTAGGTTGGGGTCGATCCCACGAGGAAGATGGTTTAGATTTAACTTTAACCAACAATCATATTTGTTTAGTCAAATTACTTCCAGAAACAAGTAATTAAAGGGGGGGATTTGTGAAACAAATTGTAAGAATTCAGTAAGTAATCAGTAAACAAAAGTCAATTTTGGTTGTTATCAAGATGAGAGAATTAACTAGGGTATACGTGTTTCCCACAAGGTTATAACGCAGTAATCCTAGTAATAACAATCCTTTTCTAGTGTACTACATGCAAAGTGATAAGCTAGGTATCTCTAAATCCTTGGTCCGGCATCTAGATAATTTCACCCCGCACCTGGTCCGGCTACGTGTGTATAATTTACTAACCCTTACATTTACCTCATATTAGACATTACATCAATGTTTGGCTTAGTTATTACTTCGCACCAATCGACACTAGACTATTAGATAGTATCACACTAAATCTATGTTGATAATTCTTTTCTTGTTGATTACCTCCTTGGTCCGGCAAGTAGCAACAAGGCGAGTTCTAACATTGCGCACCGTTAAAAAGACTTTTAAACGAAAGAATTATCAATGCATGCAAAACACTATTCAAGAATTACTTATTTACTATTCATACTTTGTTAATCGCTCATGGTTCCCACAACCCTAGTTATGGAGTTTAGATACCCATAATCATATGAACAAAATTCATTGTTTTAGATGAAATAATTATGAACTTACGTAATTGAGAATAACAAACCCAGAATTTCAACTTGAATTTCAAAACCAAAACCTTCAAAACCAACTTAGGAAATCAAGAATTTCTAGGTTTTTCAGTTAATCTCCAAAGCCAAAAAGTAGAATTAAAATAATAAAGTCTAACCTCCAAAAATGAGGTTTACATACCCTATTTATAGAAAACAAGTCCTAAATTAAAAGGGAAATAAAATAAGGAAAGTTTTTCAGGCAGGCGTCTTCATTCTATGAGACTGACTCACGGACCGTCAATGGATCTACGGTCTGTGAGTCCTTTCCGTCAGCCAGGACTTAGAAAATATTTCAGATTCTAAAAATCAGCTTCTCTGAAGCAAATGACGGACCACCAGTACGAACCGTAGATCGATCTACGGTCCGTCGGTCCCTCTCCATAGCTCCATACTTGGAATTCTCCAAAAATCAGGTAGTGGAACCCTCGCAATCACATTCTACGGTTCAGCAATACGGTTCGTAGATCAATCTACGAACCGTCAATGGTCATCGTGGTTCCACACTTACTCAAATTCCCTGATTCTCCTTCGATGCCTTGCCCTGCTGATCTACGATCACCATCTACAGAGCGTCAATGGACCTATGGTCCGTAGATCACCTCCGTAGATGCCCTTTTTCTGCATTTCTTTCAGCTGTCTCTTTACTTCCGCGCCTAAACATCTTTCCTGCAAAACATGATAAAAACACATGAAAACCAAAACAAAAAGGCCCTAGACAAACACAACTCTTAAGTGAAATGTATTAAAAATACTGTAAACTCACGATCTATCAATAAGTCAGTGTAAACAGAAGAGGAAGGAAAGGAAACTACTTTGTTGAATAAAACCTCTCAAAGGAAAACATATTTGTAGATCAATGAAGTTGCAGATCAAATTAAGAAAATGAAAAGAGATGAACCTGGAATCGGGGCGTTCACCCCATTGCCAAGAGAACACATCATCACTATCTAAAATTATGAGCTCTCTCGGTTCTATCATAAAACACTTCTTCCCACTATGCTTATCAAGAAAAAACCTCTGAAAAAGAAAAAAATAAAATTTCAATTTGATTAATCTAAATTCACACCATGTAAAATCAAAGAAAGTGTTTCCTAGTATTTGTTTCATTTCCAAGCATTTTCATCTTACTTGTTTGGATGGTTACTACACAAATATGGTTTCACAATGTATTATATTGTATTCCTTTAATGAAATAATGTTTGGATAGATTGTTTTCCATGTTATGTTATGTCACACATCTACAACTGAAGATTATAAATCTACAATATTATAAAGAAAAAATAGCACACGTGGTAAAGTTTGTTGGGAAAAATACTACAATATTGATATTAGATTGGAATTATAAAGTAATAAATAACTTATCACAAACACTGTGTCGTGGCAAAAACTGCCTTGAAAGCGATTTCGGCTCGACTCCGGTGCAAATCGTTGTAGTCGGTCACTCCCCAAGGTTCCACAGTTACTCTCAAACACGTGCACTCGTGACTGAGAGTTTGGAGGTTGCTAAAAACCAATTGCCCAAAAATATTTTAAGAATAAGAAGAAAGGAGGAAAAAGTTATTTTCTTCTTTTTGTTTATGTTGGTAGTGTTGTATTATGCTCACTCAAGATACATCTTTATATAGGATTTGCAAAATAGGAGTTTCAAAGAGAAGAAGTATTTTTAAAGAAAAGTATGTGAAATGTTAATGGCATTAAAGTCATTACATCACACTTAACAAAATGTGATTTGGAACGGATAGGTAATTCATCCATTTTGTAACGTAATATTTTATATACTTTGCATTACTCTTAATTAATAAAGGTAAAATTAATATCGCAATCCCCCACTAATGCAAAGATTAAGAGTAAGAACAAATTTTGGACAAAAGGAAGGAACATGTACTAAAGTGTCAATATCTTTCGATTTGAATTAACACATAGTGAAATGAGGCAACAAGTTAATATCCACCAAGTGAAGTACTCTTGAACTGAATTGATATGAATTAAGACCCCCATAACACATACTATATCCTTAAATTTTAAGCAACCTCCGCGATACAAACAAAGTTCTTTTATGGTCATGCACACACAGCTTGGGTCTTATGAGTGCTCTAGAAAGACGACATAAGTCTTTCATAAAAGGCAACCACACCTTTACACTCACGTAGGTGATTCCATCAAGTCTATCTTAAATAGACCACCTTAAGGCTATAGAATCATTAAGAGCAAAATAAGCTCAACCTTATAAAAACACTACCTCACGCCATAGGGATAGAAAATGTGGTGTATATTGAGGCCTAATAGGTCCACCACATTGCCTCAATCAATGGGCTTTAGACCAATCCCCCTCAACGTTTCAAGGATTATTTTCCTTGTCAAACCCTTGGTCATTGGATCCGCCAAATTTCTTTCGGACCTTACATATTCCAAGGAAATAACACCCAATTTCAACAACTGCTTAACCACACCATGTCTGATGAGAATATGTCTCCTTTTTCCATTATACACACTATTTTTGGCAATTCCAATTGCTGCCTGTGAGTAACAATGAAGAGAGACTGGTGAAGCTTGTCTTCCTCACAATGGCACATCCACCAAAAGATTTCTCATCCACTTAGCCTCTTGCCCTGCCAACTTGAGAGCAATGAATTCTGATTACATGGTAGAACGTGCTATACATGTCTGTTTGGAAGACTTCCACGAAATAGCACTTGCACCCAAAGTAAACACATAGCCACTGGTGGAGCTAACTTTATCATTGTCAGTTACCAGTTTGCATCACAAAACTCTTCTAAAACAACAGGAAACACTACACCATTTTAGGCCTACGGCCACCCCGGTAAAGTGTATCCTAAACTAGCAAAAAGTGTGGCCTTTGATAAAAGGCCACACTTTTTGACTTTAAGCAACACTTATTAGGGGGTGGCCTATAGAAGCGTAACCTTTAACATTAGACCACACTTTTGAAGTGTCGCCAAAGCAGCAACACTTAAAAAGCGTGGCCAAAGAGGTATAAAGGCCCTTCTTTGGAGTATTTCATTAGCAACACTTTTATCTGATTATACTACACTTAAAAGTGTTACCTTTGCGTTGTTATTGGCTACACTTTCAAAGTGTAGCCTTTTATATCTCACCTACAACAATACTTATAAAGTGTAACTTTTCTTATGTACAAGATAAAATTTATAAACAATAAGCCACACTTTCGAAGTGTTGCAATTCTGTGTAGAATTTTTGTAGCCACAATTTAGCCGCACTTACGATAAAATTTAGTTTGCATATAATCAATAATCACAATTAAATATATATAAGTGATATAAAGCACAAAATTAGCTTATAAATAATTCGAAAGTATATATTTCAAATTAAATAAACTTCGAGAACATGCCCCATACATATAGAAAGAAATTGCTTAAAAATCTCTACTAGCAATACATACATTCCACAAAACCAAATGTATTCAAACAACATTTATGATAATATATAGTACAAAAACTCTTTATCGCTCACTTCAATAGACTGAGTTTACTTCTGTCCTCTATTCATCAAATTCAATCAGCAGTATTTTCCTGCACATTCAAAAGTAAATTATAAGTTAGAGAATCATGTATTTCATATGCTCACTATATTGTTCAATTCCCAGCCCCTTCCCAACCCCTTCACAATTAAATGATCCCCAAACATGTACCAAAACTATAAAATCTTGGAGAAAACAATAGGGCATGTATTCCAAGACTGTCATAGTAGGAAAGTATGAATGATAAAATAAATCTGGGAGAAAATAGTAGGCAAAAAGTTAAATGATCCCAAAGATGTACAAATCAGACCCAAAATGAATGATAAAATCTGGAAGAAAACAATAGGCAAACATACAAATGCATAAAAACATGTAATAAGTTCATCACAAACATGGGAATTTCTTCACTACCGTATTATCAAAAGAAGGAAGGGTTTATACATTCTTTTGGGGAAATGAAACTAAACTTGGTCATCAAACTAAGCAAACTGATCTGGAACCCCGTCCATTATTAGGCGCATTAGAGAATATTTCAGTGGTGCAAATTGCAGCAGGATATTGCTCACTGTGTCACATTTTATCAGAGAAGGACAATGGAATGAAACTTTGGTAAGCCAACATGCCCCACCACTACTATTTTCCCTTATTCTTAACACCAAATAGCAATTGCAAGAAGGAGAGAATTGTTACTTTTGGAAGAGAACCTGCAGATTGTTCTTGTTGTAGCAAACTTGGAACAGATTCAATTGATCACATCTTTGTGTCTGGGAATTTTGCCAATTATAACTGGAAATTCTTTTCAGATTCCCTGGGCATTACTCACAGACACATTCCTCTAGAAGAACAGGTGATATGAAAAATATGGAGGCAAAAAGTCTAGCAGTGCAAGAGTCAAATTCCTGGTCTTTAAAGATACTAGCAGACTCCGTATGACAATCTATCCCTACATAAATTGGCCTTGTAATTGGGGAGAGTTGATGTTGTTGATAGAAGGATGCAGACAACTAGAATTAGCACTAACAACCAGGCTGAAAGTCAGGAAGCTTTACGTGGACTGTACTGGTGTGTTCAACATGGATACAGGAAGGTGATATTGGAGGTCGACTCAGAGCTATTAACCAAATGGCTCAACAACAATGCCAAAACTCCATGGAAGATTCAGCACACCATCAACGATCTCAGGAACACTGTTGGACAACTGGAATTCTTTAGGTATACACAATCCTATTCTAACAAGAATTATTATATCACTACAGAGGACAACTATGTCAAACCAGGAGCCCAGATCCTTCCCCCAACAAGAATCATTCCACAACCATCAGAATCAAAAACTACAGAAATGTATGTCATTAGAATCAAAATCATCAGAATAATCATATGTTATGAGATGATCAGATTCATAGTGAGTTTCGAGTACCTTGTTACCATTCTTGTTTCTAATATATATATAATAATAACTACAGAAATGTATGTCATTACTTCAACGATGAAATATAGTCATTTTACTATTAAGAGATCAAAAATACCTTGATTTTGGTGTCTGCATAATATTAATTTCCTCTCAGTAAAACCTGAAATAGTTGAGAAGATTTCCTGGTTTAGAAAAACAATATTGATTAAAATGTGCTTATTAAAACTACAGAAAAAATAATATAGTTACATAATGGGTTTGCAAATTGCAATCCACATCCATATTAGAAACCAAATTAAGTAAAACACACAATCCCTTCAAAGTTCACATTTGGAGCTTCTTTGCTGCCTTTTTTTGAAAAGTTCACAGACACATTGCTCTGAAAAATCACTTGATGAACTGGTGGACTATGAAGCACAATAATGAGGCTCAAAAGATCATGATTCAGTCCCTACCTATCTTTATTAGTTGGAATTTATGGAAAAATAGATGTGCAGCTAAATATGGAAGGCAACAGTCTAGTATAGTGAGGGTGAAGTTCTTAAAAAAAATTATTTAACTCATATTTCTACAATTCGTTTTTCCCCCTTTTACTTCATCTCTACTCAAGTTGTTTATACTGTATAACAACAATATAAAGAAAATGACACTAAAATACACATAGAAAATGACTTCAGAAACCACCATCATAACAACGAATAAGCACCCTGACAATCACGATGTCTCAGGTTGGAACTATTACATGTTGGAACTTACTCAAGGGTAATGGGAATAAATGCAGACATCTTGATGGACGATACCATCAAAAAACATTATTACTAATACTTACTGATGCATAATAGCTTTATACAGGCATCAGGACAAGTTTGAGTGTCTATTTATATGTTATCCGTGATATACATTACATGGATTCATATGTTGCTTCCTCTTTATAATTGACATTGCCACCTCTAGTTTCTCTGGTACCTTAAATGTTTTTTGTTTCAATCATATCTACTTTGCAGCAATAATAGCTTTATACAGGCAGCAGGACATCTTTTTTCTTTTTAAAGGAAAAATACAAACTGCAGCATGCTATTATTACATAAATTTGTGAAAAACAGGTCTCTTACTGTGTATTCTAGCAGATTGCAGATTAGTGAAGCATATGTATTAATCAAGAGCACATAGGATATGCTTGGAACATAAAAATAGGAATATACCTAAGCATATAAATTGAGCTGATAAGGATAAACAAAATGGTTCAATATGGAACCACAAGGTCCCTATAGATTGTAGTTGGTATTGGAGGAAACTTAATGCAATTAAGTACCAAATGCAGGAATGGTATTGCCAGGGTAGATACAAACTGACTCAAAGTGGGGAATATTCTATCACAAGAAGCTATCTGGCATTATTAGGACATAGGCAACACATGAAAATTGTTGATTTGGTTTGGAATGTTGTAGCTCTACCTAAGCACAGATTCATGGTGTGGCTGGCAGTGCAAGGTCGACTACTCACTCAGGAGAGAAAATTGAGATTACATATTCCAGTTGAAGATAGTGATTGTTTCCTATGTGATGAGCAGACTATGGAGACCACAGTGAATTTATTTGAAGAATGCAGTTGGACAAAGAGTGTATGGTAAGAGTTGATGTAGTGGACAGGTATTACTTTGACAAATAGTGGAATCAAGCAGGTACTAGAGTACATAAAGGTGAAGCACTGGAAGCAGTTTCAAAAGGAGATCATTGCAGCCATAAGTGGGGCGATACTTTATCATACTTGGAGAGCTAGAAACTCAAAAAAGTTTAATAGGCAAAGTGTACATAGAGAGGAGGTAGTAACACAAATTAAGGAGGAGTTGATAGAGAAATTATATTTCTTAAGTAAATCAAAGAAGGCGAAAAATTGTAGTTTTTTCATTCAGCACTTACAATGTAATTAGTTGTTTTTGTAGGAGGCCTAAGTCGGAATAGGTACTCTTTATTTTTTTGTAATTGTTTTTGATGGTTATGGTAATTTTTACAGTGGTTACCAAAAAAAAAGGATAAACAAAATGAGGAAGTTTCTTTCTTTATAAGAAGACAAAATGAGACTGTTTAGGACTAAAATAATCACTTTTCTACAGAACATCCCTTCAGTTTTAATTGGATAGTTGTACAAAAGTTCATCAACTAAACTGATGTTTCATCTACTCAGGTTCAAAATCTTTCGCAAGCCAATATCAGAAAGAGAAACTTATAAGACATATAATGACAACTAACGAACTAAAACAGTTTGTGTTCCTAGCTATATAACATGTTTGAAGTTTTCATTTGATAGTTGTACCAAAGTCTTTCAACTAAACTGATGTTTGATCCATCCATCCGTTCTCAGGATTACAAGCTCACACCAAGTTGCAGGTCAGTGAACTCCAATTCTCAAGGTGGAAAAAGGGGAAGATGACACACATTGATCAAACTACTCTGAATTTACAAAAATATAGAAACACGATGAATCAGGTGTCTACTCACAAGGCTAATAAGTACATAGTCCCTGAACCAACTCCCTACCCTATTATCCAATCATTTGCTGCTCGACTAAGATAAAATCAGGCTAAAAATGATATCCCTATTGACCCTGTGACTCCTATTATCACTACCAAGCAAGTACTGCCGGCTGGAGCCACAACTACACACACAAATCAGCAACCAAATCAGGAGAAGGCAAATGAGATATGAGATGAGCAGTGGCAAGTTTGAAAGAAGGAGAACTACAGGCAGAACCAACACACTTTGGGTAGAAACAGTCAGGTAAGACACTTAACTCTACTATTTCTACTCATAATAACTATAATGATCTTGTTGTGCAGGATCAAACCAACAGCCAAGAAGAACAAGAAAACCACCTTCACAATTTGATACATCAATAAAGGAAATACATTAACAAACAAAATAAAGGATGATTTGAATGAAGAACAACTAGACAAAGTTGAGGAAAATACAGTTGAGAGGTTCCAGAAGAGAGAAAGAGAGAGAAAAGCCTTAAGTAACAAACAAAATACCTCAACTATCACCAACCAAATATACAATAAAAGAGCAGCAACAAGCCAAAAACAGAAAAAGAGAAAATAAAATAAAAATTCAACCTAAAAGAATAAATTTAAATTATTTAACTCATATATATCCAATTCTTTTTCCCCCCTTTTACTTCATCTCTACTCAAGTTGTTTGTACTGTATAACAACAATATAAAGAAAATGACACTAAAATACACATAGAAAATGACTTCAGAAACAATCATCATAACAGCAGCCTGGACATGTGATTCTGGCAATGGTGTGAAAATAAGCTGAGGTTTAGTAACAGAAGGAAGTAAACATCTGAGATTTTGTGCAGTGGATTATAAGATTGTGTTGAACGAATCATTTGTTGGGGTGACGAAAGATGTGGAGAAAGGAACACAATAATCATAATTATGGCAATTACATTCATACAACTTCCCATTAAACGACGATGTTGAAACATCTAAAAGAGCATACAAGCTCGAACATGAGTACAATAAGACTATGAGACATATTGAGAGCATAACAGAGAAGTTCAAGTATTCCATAGTTGATACTACAATTCTACAATGTGCTTTGGAATTAGCTTAGAGGAGTTTATATTGAAAGTTAAAACACGGTATTAACGGTAGATACTAACTCACTCAAATGCTTCCGAGTAGTAATTCCCTCTATCTCGGCTGCTGAATATGCCTAGGGTTCACGATTTTCGGCACTTTCTTCCTATACTTTGGAATTTCAGCTATAACTCTTGATTTGTTCCATTCCAACAACCCCAAAGTAATCAATTCCTTCTTATTCTCCTCTACTAAACACAAAACAAAAATTCAATCAATTGACAAAAAGACTGTTTTTAGTACTAGATTATTAATAGAGTAGCTACTTACTCTTGACGTAATCTATATTAGGGAGAAGAGAATCGTAGGTATCGCCAGCTTCAGCTCTTTAGTTTTCAAAGAAAGACGACTTAGCTTCAGCTCAGTTCTTCAGAGAAAGACGACTTAGCTTCAGCTGGTACATTCAACATTCAAGAGAATAAAAAAACTAGACTGTCAAAGATAATCAACCTATTTATACGTAATACAACTACGAGCTAGAGTCCTAAATATCAACAAAATTCGTATCAACAACACAAGAATATCAAAACCCTAAGTTAAAATTTAGAATTTCAAAGATACACAAGAATATCAGAACCCTAAAGCTAGAATTTAGACTTTTAAAGATAGAATTTCTTACCTGAAAAACTTTATTCCAACAACCCTAAAGCTTTAAGACATGAGGCAAAATCATCTGTGAAGCATTTTGTTTAATTTTCAACAAGAAATCTGATGGAACAACTCTTCAACAAGGAATCTCTGAGGAAATTGTGTTCTTCAGCTCTTCATTCTTCAACAAGGAATCTGTGAGATGAATATCGTGTTCTTCAGTTCTTCTTGAGAGAAAGCGTATTGTTCTTCAGTTGAAAATCGTGTTCTTCAGGTGAAGTTTGACGAAAATTTGTGAGGGAAATTGTACGTGTTCTTCAATTCTTCTTGAGAAAAAAGCCAATTTCTTCAGTGCCTCAGCTAAAAATCGCGTTCTTCACTGAAGTTTGAGGGAAATGGAAACTTCAACTGAAGGTTTAGGGAAATAGTTATTTTTTCTTTAGCTGAAAATAACCTTTAATGTTTTATTTTTTTTGCCCAATAAAAATTGGAGGGAGAACAAGTTTTAATGCTAAAATGTTGGAGGGAATATAATATTTTAGTGAAAACACTATGGCCACATTTGTAATGTGTTGTTTTTACAATTATAAAAATAGGACACTTTAAAAGTGTGGCCATTTATATAAATAGTTGTTGCCAATTATAACAACACTTATAAAGTGTAGCTTATACCATTAAAGAGTACACTTTAGAAGTGCTGCTAATATTATTGAAGCTAAAAGTTAAAAACTTGGGCTACGCTTTAAAAGCGTCCCCAAAAGTATTTTAGGCAACACTTTACAAGCGTTGTCCAGATTTAGTGTGGTCGTAGGCCTAAAATGGTGTAGTGAAATTTGTTAAAATGCAAACACCAATTATTCATAATACCTCTCAAATACCTTAGCAAGCGATGAAGAGCATTCCAGTGTTCACTACTGGGATTATGAGTATATCTACTCAATCTACTAACAACATAAGCTATATCATGTCAAGTATAGTTCATGAGAAACATTACACTCCCAATTATTTTAGCACATTCAGTTTGAGAAACACTAGATTCTTTATTCTTCCTCAAGTGTATGCTAGGATCATAAGGAGTTCTCACTGCAACTACATCAAAACAATAAACTTTTTCAACATCTTTTCAATGTAATGAGACTGACACAAAGAGAAACCATTAGAAGTTCTTTTGATTTTAACTCCCAAAATCACATCTGCTTCTTCAAGATCTTTCATTTCAAACTTAGAAGGTAAAAAGTTTTTAGTCTCATTAATGACATTCACATTAGGGCCAAAGATTAACATGTCATCTACATATAAGCATATAATCACACAATTTGAACCTATCATCTTAGAATAAACACATGTATCAGATGAATTACAACAAAGTCATTGTCCACTAATGTGTTATTAAATTTTTTATACCATTGCTTAGGTTCTTGTTTTAGTCAATAAAAGGACTTTTTCAATTTGTATACTTTATCCTCTTATCCTGGAACAACAAAACCCTCTGGTTGAGTAATATAGTTCTCTTCCTCTAAATCACCATTTAAAAATGTTGTTTTGACATCCATTTGATGTATCACTAAGTCGTGAATAGCGGTCAAAGCAATAAAAGTTCTAATTGTCCCTATTTTAGTCACATAAGAATATGTATCAAAGTAATCAACACCTTTCTTTTGGTTAAAACCCCTAATCACAAGTCTAGCCTTATATTTATCAATTGTACCATTAGATATCAATTTCTTCTTAAATATCCAGTTGCTACTTATGGGTTTACAACCTTTAGGCAAATCATACAAGTCCCAGGTGTGATTAGAAATTATAGAGTCTAATTCACTTTTAATAGTCTCTTTCCAAAATATAACATCTATTGATCTCATTGCTTCATCATAAGTCTTAGGGTCTTCTTCTATTAAATAGATAGACACTAATTCATCATTTAAAACATTAATATCAAAATTTTCAGTTAAGAAAGTAATGATAAAATCAGGACCAAAACTTGTCTCAATTCTACGTCTCTTACTCCTTCTAAGTTCATTTTCATGCTCATTAAAAATAACATTAGAAGAAGGTACAACATGAGAATTAATAGACCTTGATGTAGAAGCATTATTTTGCACATCACTCGGCACATTATTTTTTGAAGGAAAAATATGCTCAAAAAATTCTGCATCTCTAGATTCACAAATAGAATGATCATTTAGAGACAAAAATCTATATGCAGCACTATTTTGAGCATAAACAATAAAGACGGTATCAGAAGTCTAAGAACCAACATTTACTCGTTTAAAATCAGGTAGACCAACCTTAGCCAAACACCCCCACACTTTCAGAAATTTCAAGTTAGGAGCAAATCCTTTCCACAACTCATATGAGGTCTTGTCTAACTTCTTATGAGGGACTCTATTAAGAATATATAACGCAGACAAGATTGCTTCTCCCCACATATTGTCAGATAGACCAGAGCTTAAAAGCATAGAATTCATTCTTTAAGGGTTCTATTTTTCCGTTCGGCTACACCATTTTTTGGGGAGTATAGGGAGCACTAACCTCATGTATAATACAATTTTTCTCACAAAAATCTTCTAGAGTTTTAGTACTATATTCACCGCCACTATCCGATCTAAATCTCTTGATTTTCCTGTCTAATTGATTTTCCACTTCTGCTTTGAATTTCAAAAACATGCTTTCAGCCTCATCTTTAGACTTAAGAAGATATACCTTAGTGTATCTAGAAAACTAATCAACAAAAGTAATGTAATGCTTTTTTCCACCTTTGCTAACAGTGTTCTTGAAATCTGCTAAATCTAAATGTATTAGTTCAAGTAATTCGGTCTTTCTACTAATAACATATTTGAAAGCAATATTAATATGACCTAGTCTACCATGCCACAATTTAATAGACTCAATAATATAAGCAGAATTTGAAATACTTCCATTATTGACAATATCTTGAACAATGTTCAATACAAATAATCCTCCATTAAGATATCCCTTCCCAACAAAGTCTCCTCCATGAGAAATAATTATTGTATCAGCTTCAAAAATAAGTTTAAGGCCTACTTTGTTGAGAAGTGCTCCGGAAACTAAGTTTCTACGGAGGGAGGGAACATACAAAATATTGTTCAAGGATAATTTATTTCTAGAAGTTAATTTAAGTAAAACTTTTCCTTTACCCATTACTACAACAGTAGTGGAGTTACCCATATATACACACTCGCCATCAGTGGACTCCTCAAAATCATGGAATAAATTCTTATTAGCACAAAAATGCCTTGAAGCGCCTGTGTCTAGCATCCAGTCAATTTTGTTAGCCACCAGCTTTGCCTCAACAACTACAGCAGCAATAACTTCATTACCCTCAGCAAGATGAGCTTGGAAATCACTTTGTCCTTCCTGCTTTAAGTACTGCCCTTTTCTTTGATAGCACTTGGCAGCCCTGTGACCAACTTTTCCACAAACAAAATAAGGACCCTTGAATTTTTGAATTTGACTCTCCAGTTTGTTGAATTGATTTTTCTTCTTCATATGTTCCTTTTTTGAGACTTTCTTCTGTTTGCCTTTGAACCTGTCTTTCACAATAGTATCAGAAGATTCAACAAGATTAGCTTTAGAAGAATTAAGAGAAAGTTCTTCCACCTTATCTTTGAGACGGTTCGCCTCTTCAGTCCTCATATGACTAATAAGTTCTTGGAGAGTTAAATTTGTTTTCTTATGTTTTAATTGATTTCTATAATCACTCCAAGATGGTGGAAATTTTTCAAGCAGAACATTAGCCTGAAATATCTCACCCATCTTCATGTCCTCGTTGAGAACATCAGCAGTCAAGTTCTCGTATTCATGAACTTGTTCCATTATTGGCTTATTATCAACCATTTGGAATTTAATCCACTGACCGACAACATATTTTTTATTTCCTGCATCATCAGCACCATATTTCTTTTCCAAACTATCCCATATTTCTTTGGCAGATTTATAGGTTAAAAATAAATCAAATAAAGGATTAGTCGTATGACTTAGCAAATGTCCTCTCACAATTTTGTTATCCTTTTCAAACTTCTTCTTAACAACATAATCAACTGCCATAACATTGCTAGAATCAGTAGTGGTGTTAGAACCATTCATAGAAGATTCTTTAAATAAAACATAATCAACTTCTAATTTTTCAAGGAAAATTAAAAGTTTTTGTGACCATCGTTTGAAATTATTTCCATCCAAAGGCACTAGTTTTGACAAATCAGAAAAAGTTTTGTTCAAAGAAATAGCCATTTATCTATATTGGTTGTTAGTAAATCGCTTTCAAATTGTTGGAAAAAGTACTACAATATTGATATTAGATTGGAATTATAAAGTAATATAACTTATCACAAACACTGTGTCGTGGCAAGCCACTGCCTTGAAACCGATTTCGGCTCGACTCCGGTGCAAATCATTGTAGACGGTCTATCCCCAAGGTTCCACAGTTAATATCAAACACATGCACTCGCTGAGAGTTTGGAGGTTGCTCAAAACCAATTGCCCAAAAATATTCTAAGAATCAGAAGAAAGGAGGAAAAAGTTTTTCTCTTCTTTTTGTTTATGTTGGTAGTGTTGTATTATGCTCACTCAAGATACATCGTTATATAGGATTTGCAAAATAGGAGTTTCAAAGAGAAGAAGTAATTTCTAAGAAACATATGTGAAATGTTAATGACATTAAAGTCATTACATCACACTTAACAAAATGTGATTTGGAACGGATAGGTAATTCATCCATTTTGTAACATAATATTTTATATACTTTGCATTACTCTTAATTAATAAAGGTAAAATTAATATCACAAAGTTTTTATATAAAAAGGGTATAGACTTTGATAAAATAGGATTATAAAGTAATAAGAAAATGAAAATATAGTAAAGACACACCACACCAAATTATTCATTATAGAAATTGGGACTTTCATCTTTTCATAACGATGTATTTAATGATATAATAGAATAAAATTAATGTAACAATCAATATAAATATTGTGATTAAAATAAAATATGATACAATAGAATATAATAGATAGCAAGCATTCAAAGGGCACATTGTTCAATTTGAATAACCTAAACTTTGGAGAGAGAAACGGAATAAAAAATGGGATTTTGTATTCCCCCCTACGCAACAAAATAAGTATAAAATAAACATCAAATGCGTTAAGTGTGGCAATCAATGAATTGGATAGAAAATTATAAGAGATTACATTTTCAATTTTGGTGAATATATCAAAAAAAATAAAAATACTAGGTGATCAAAGGCCAGTAAACATAAAAAAGAAGAGAACAAAATCAAGAAAACGTCTATAGATGGGTCTGTAATAGGAGCGATAAGATTGATAAAATTTAATACCCTAATCATACTCCAGATAAAAAGGCACGTAATACAAAAAGCATGAGAGAGGAAACTAAAAAAAAAAAATCACTTGAATACAAAAAATAATTATGTTGTTATGTTTGTAATTTAAAAACTATGTTTGTAATTATATAGAAGTGTATTGGTATTTTGTTAATTAAAGTGTTAAGTAGTATATTATTGTAATTTTCACTTTGTGAAAACAGATTATGGCTAATTATAGTCATCCCAAGCCTTTTAGGTGGCAGTAATATTTAGATAAACCACGTAATTAGTTATTTTATAAGAGCTTATGAGAAATTTAATCCATGAATATGTCATTACCATGTTAGCAAATAGATTAAAATCATGAACCGGTAAACTGCCAGCATCATGCTTGTGGTATTGAGCATAAGATTATACAATGTTGAGTTTGTTGCATATGAAAAATATTCACCTGCTCACCGCATAACTAATATAAATCCAATAATACTCATATTGTGTGGCGTTTTGCATATCATTTATATTTTAAGACTCATATAAATTAAGTATTTAAGTTAAATACTTCTATTAAACAAAGGTTATCTACTTAACACTCATATCTGTAGCAATCCATAAAAATGATACTAGTATTTTTATTCTATTTGAATTTATTTATTTTAAGTACTTTTAAATTAAAATAGCTTTGTTCTTTATACTGATTGGATAAACTAAAAACAGTCCTTTATAATGGAGTTTATGATTATAGTAAGATAAAAATTTAGACATTTTGTACTTGAATTTTTTAGATCAAATAAGTTTCTATGTTTTCTTAGATTACAATGGTAATATTTGATGATTTTTACTGTGATTATTTGTGGTACTGATTAGTGACACTTCTTACCTCTTCTATTATATATATATATATATATATTAATAAAAAAAAATATTATTGTATTTTTTAAAATTAAAAATTCTAGAATATTTCTGGTGCTGACACTCTTTATGACTCAAATTGGTTGGAAGAACAGACAACATTGCCCCGACAGTTAAGTAGAGATAAGCCAGGGTTTGTTGAGAAGTTAATAGAGAGTAGAATCACATAGATTAGAGACAAAAAAATATCTTCAAATATTCCTTAGCCACTGCAATTGAAGATGGTTGTGTAGTGTAGTGACGGATCCAGGATTTTAAGGTTGTGGATATTCCCTTAGCGACAGCCGGGGATTTAGAATTCGATTAAGGGTGTCAAAATATAAAAAAGTAAAATCGTGTAAAAGCCAAGAAGTATATATATATATATATATATTACCTAACTGTACGTACAATATAATTTTTCGACAAGAAAATTTCGGTCGATACCCCTCAAATATATATGGCTCTGTCATTGCTTTAGCTACCAATACTAAAAAAAAAAGACAATTATATTTAAGCATGATAGAAAAATAATAAGAAAAATTACAATAAAATTTATCTTAGATAGTAGGAGAAGAGTTAAATTTTCAAACTAAAAATAATGTTGTGGGAGGGAATCGAACTCTGGCAAAGAGACAAAATTAATGACCTTAAGCACCCACATTCAACTACCACTTTAATTAAGCTATTCTTTCAATGGGTTCTCTTTAATAAAATATATATGATTCTTCTTACTTTCTATGAAAATATATATAGTTCGATACGAGGTTAATGGGTGCTCGAGCACCCATATAGTGTCATGTGGATCCGTCCCTGATGTAGTGTCCCTTAGCGAATACTAGAGAGTAGAAGAAATAGAGTTAATATATATAAGTATATATATATTGTGTTGTTAAGACTGAATCTGTTGCTGACTTTCCAGATATACATATGTTTCGTTGCAGGGTTCTCTCTGAATGTGTATATAAGGTAAATATGATTTCTCTAAGAATATGTTGGTGGAACGTTCAGATTTTTTATCTCTCAATTTCCCACAACTAAGTTAAATTTGGTTGTTACTTGAGATTAACTGGAATGGGGGACACTCCCAAAACTTAATTTGCACAATAGCCACTTAATTTATTTTTCATTTAATTTGTAGGGTTAGGGTTAGAAACAGTGAAAAAGTGGGGTTGGGTTGTGGGGTCATGGGTCTTTTCATCACTTCAAGAACTTGGGGATAAAAAAATAAGTATATAAAATATCATTTTCATCCCAACACTTCAACATTAAATAAATTCATCCCTCCAAATAATTATATTACAATCCCAAGGAAAATAAAAATTATTTAATAAAATAGGGTAAATATTTTCCAAGGAAACCTCAGAACATGTTATCAGAGAACGCTTCGTCTTCCATCAACCTGTTTTACCGAAATCATCAACCTTCATAAAACTGATCATTCTCCAACACAAGTCTTCCATCTTCCATTATTGAAAACATAAAGAAAAAAGAGATCCTATAATCGTTCCTGAAAAACGAAGTGGAGTTTGTCTATTTTTCATCAATCTTCTTCCCAAGTTCAGTTGAAGCTTTTTCAATCTTCTTCCCAAGTTCAGTTGGATCTTTTTCAATTTTCTTCGTCTGAAGTAAGTTTAATCGTGTTTTCAATAACTTTTAGCCTATTTGATTTTTTAATTGCGATAGTGTAGCGAAGTTTAGATGTTTGCTTAAAGTTCTGAAAATCTCACCCGTTTTAGTTCATTCTTTTATTCGAAATCATTACTAACGTTTTGCTTTGGATAATGCATAATTTTTTTTGATTTTTTATGTTTATCTGGCATATCGATTTGAAAGTTTTAACTGTATTTTGATCGACTTTAATGGTGTTTATGTCCATGGCATTGTCGAGTTTTTTTGGAACTGGTACTTTTTTTTCATCTTTTTTTTAGCATTACTCTGTTTGTATTAATAGACTAGTGGTCAATATTTTGATATGAAAATTATGTTTTTGTATATAAGACAATATGACTAAAACTAGAGGTGGTATTGTTAAACGATATGTTCCTAAGCCTTCTAAAAATAAGAAAAGAAAGGCTGAAGAAGTTTCAAGATCTTGAAAAGGAAAAACAATTGTAGTTGACGAACCTAAGTCTAACTCGGATTCTGATACAATGGCTGAGATCGACAATTATGAGGACAGTAGTGCCCAGGCTACTAATGATGTTGAATCTAGTGAATAAAAAACTAACAGTGGAGATGAGGAGAGTAGTAGAGATAGATGAGATACAGAAGATGAGGATGATGATCCCCTGTCCTTGCCAATTTGTGCAAGAGAAATCTCTGGTAAGTCCTATAATCTAACTAGATGGATGGATGAGTTAGGATCTTTTCCAGTGAAAATTTCTGTGAGAGCAAGAATGACTATTTATTGTGATTTTAGAAATGTTTTAGTTCAAGAAAAAAATTATAATGACTTTAAAGGTACTTGTTTTGGACATTTAAGACATATTCCAGAATATTACAAGTTCAATGGACATATGGTCCATTATATATTGTTGTGACATGTAAAAAATGATAAAAAAAATTGCATGAGATGTAGTTCTGTGTGAATGATAAGCCTGCTTGTTTTGGCTTAAAAGAGTTTGCATTGATTACGGGGCTGAATTGCTCAGCATACCCCCGTGATGCAAAAATGACAAAAGTACTTCAGAAAGGTGAGAAATTTTATTATAAAGTGACCAAGAATAAGAATATCAGTGCTACAAAGTTGATGAGTTTGATTAAGGGTACCAGATTGAATAAGGAGCAGAAGTTGAAGTGCTCTTTAGTTTGGTTCGTCCACTCGATGTTACTTGCCCACGATCGATCTAAGATTGTGGATTCAAACCACATTAAGATGGTCGATGATTTAGATTTTTTCAAAAGTTATCCATGGGGAAAAGAGTGTTTTGATTTAACAGTGAAGTATTTGAAGAACAAAATTAATTTGAAGAAGCAGAGTGAAGTGAAAGAGGGAATGCATCATATGCTCTGTATGGCTTCCCCTGGGCATTTCTGGTACTTATTATCAATTATGTACTTGATTTATAATAAACTCTTATATATTTATAAAGTATTTCATAGTCTCTGTTTATTTATTTGTTATTATATTAATTTCAGGTTTGGATATATGAGGCTTTTCCTCATCTTGGTAAGTATGCAAAGAAGTCCTTGGATTCTCCTCTGCCCATTCCCCGTTTACTTAGATGGCACACGATAAAAAGCGATAATATTGTCGAAGGTGATCCATTTAAGTACAAAGGGAGAAGTACAAAGGTATAAATTTATTTATTATTATCTAGCAATATTTATAAATTAGTGAAGGTCTTTTACTATTTATATTATTTTTTTGTAGACTGTGCATCCATACCTCATAGCTACTGTCCGCGAGACAAAATAAAATTATATGGCAACATTAAAGCTATATACGGACGAACTGAAGGACACAATCATTGATGCCTTAAAGGCCAATTTGAAAGGTGTCACTGTCCTCACTTCTGCAGTAGAGAACGGGGAGGATGAAATATTGGGTGAGAACAATTCCAACCAACCTTGTGAGAATTCTATTTCAAGTGGACAGAAAAATAAAGATGATAATTTGTGTGAGCGTGTTGCATCCTTTGAACTATCAATGATGGAAGTTGTTGCTTTTATACGAGATGAGAAATTGAGGAGAGCTCAAAAGAACAAGAAAAATGAAGGTAGACTAATTTATAAACTATTTGTGTAAAATAATTTATTTGTAAGAATGCTAAGCCACTAATCTTGCAGCAGTTAATGAAGACTATACAACACCAACAGTTGATAAAGATGGTGCTGCAGTTGATGTTGATAAAATCCTTTCATTAGCAATAGTCGATGAAGATCTTGTTGAAGTTGATGAGTACTTTCCAGAAGAAGTTAACGAAGTTGTATAAGAGATGAAGGAAGGAGAGAAAAAACAAGAGGAGGACAAGATGAAAGAAAAAAAAGAGAAGAAACAAGAGGAAGAGAAGATGGAAGAAAAAGAAGAGAAGATGGAAGAGAAGAAAGAAGAAGAAAACAAAGAAGAAGAGATCCAAGAGAAGATAGAAGAAGAAAAAAAAGAGGAGAAGCAGGAAGAAGATCAAGAAAAAGAAGAGGAGAAGCAGGAAGAAGAAGACGAAAAAGAAGAGGAGAAGCAGGTAGAAGAAAAAATTTCAGTGGACGTGATGGGTATTGTTATGGAGCTCAATGGTGATGAGTAAGATATTAATTTTTTAAGACAATTTGTTTTTGAAGTGGATTTTAAGACATTGATTTTTGAAATGGTTGGTTTTTGGTGGTTATAAGACAGTTGATTCTTTAGATAATTAGTTTTTGGTGGTTGAATATTAAGACAATTGGTTGTTGAAGTAGTTGGTTTTTGAAGTGCCTTTTAAGACAGTTGGATTATGTAAATGTTATTTTTGTTTTGATGGATATTGTTGCCAGTTATCGAATTTAAATTGTATATATAATGCATTGTCTTACCTTACAAGAAATAATTCATTTTATTAATAGACTTTAATACTACATGAGTAAAAGATATAAGACTGTCCTACTACATCCTTATTACACATCTCCAAAAATCAATCACTAACAACAGACCATACAATATTATTTTTAGACCTTTCTCTTTTTCTTCAACCAATATCAACCTTTGTTTTAGTTGATCCCTATCTATTTCGGTATCTTTTAGCAATCCTTTAAAGTGATCCCTCTGCTCTTCGGCTTCTTTGAATAAAGTCAATGGCAAATCCTTATTTTCTTCGGAGTTTCGAAGCCTTTCTAATATTTGAAATTTGGTAACGCCTTGAAAATTTGATGTCTCGAGTCCCGGACTCAATATTGATGGGTTGCTCGTTGATGAATCATTTTCAAGCCACTTAAAAAAAAGAGCATGCACCAATTGCACAGTTAAAGAATTGTCGACCTGGATTCGTATCGGTGTGTGAAGTCCTCAACATAGCTGAATTACCACAAAAACAAACGTAAGATTTTTTTGCATTGGATGTTTGAGATGCTTGAGACATAATTAAAAGAGATGTTTAAGTATTTTAAAATTGAATAAGATGGAGGAATTCATGAATCCTTCTTTTTATAAACTAAAAAACAAATGTTACCGTTGAAAAAGTAGCAATTTGTACTTTGTTACCGTTGTAAAATTTGGATAATTGATGTAACATCTCGCAAATTGAAATAACTAGGAAAGAGTTAAAACTTGGGGAAAGAATCATTTTTGGAAAGTATATGAAAGTCTGGAAAATTGTGAAGTATGTTAGTTGAGTTTTTAGTCAACTTCAAGAGGCCATAACTCCTAGCTCAGGATGAGTTAGGTGTATTTACAAATATGGTTGGAAAGCTCTTGGAATAACCTTTCCAACTCCGCTGAGTACATGCGATTTCGAGTTTGTATGAGTGAGTTATGCCCTTTGGATGTTGGACTGTTTGAATAAGGAAAGTCTATTCCGGATTTTAGAAGGGTAATTTAGTCTTTTCCTTACCTAATTATTCTAATTCGTTTTTAGGAGTTAATTGGGGTAAAATCAGATTTTATTCAGTTTAGAAAAGTTAAGTTTCACGCTAGGGCTTGGAGAAAAGAGAAAAGAGAAAAGAGGAGAAGGGAGAGGAGAAATCAAGATTCGTCAAGATCGTAGAGTTAAGCTTGTGGATTTCGTCAAGGGGTGATCCCTACGAGGTATGTGAGATCACATAGCGTTAGGTTAGTTCACCCACGCGCAAACCATGATTCAATTCAGCGAATTTAAGTCTTTGAAAGTTTAGAAATTGAGTTCTTGACGAACATTGTTGAAAGTTTCATTTGAATTTCTTGTGGATTGTGTTGTTGGAGTTTCTTGCGATTTGATTCATGTTTCCGGGTGTAATTTCGGTTTGAATCTATCATCTATTGAGGGTATACATGATTCTTAGGGTTTGGGGAAGGAACCATTGAAGTTTAAAGGGTTTAGAGTTTAAAAACGAGCAAGAAAAGTCGTAGAACACCTGGGAAAGGGGTGGGGGGTCACGCCAGCAAGCGCGCCCCAAAAGTTCCTCTGAACTTTCACCCTTGGGGCGCCACGCCAGCCAGCACGCTCCAGGTCTGTTTCTGAACTTCAAGGGCTGGCGCCCCACGCCTCTCAGAGCGCCCGGGACGCCAGTTCTTCCCATTTCTTCTCCACCTTTTCGTACTTGTTCCTTAGCAATGTACCTATGTTTTCTAATTGATTCCAATACTCTAAGGTACATCTAAACATCATGAAATAATACATAAATATGAAATCATGAACCTTGAATCCATAATCCAATTCAAGGAAAGTTAGGATCAAAGTCAAGAGAAGTTAAGAGTCAAGTTTAGAAGTTAAGAAGCAAGTCGAGAGAAATTTATAAAGTTTTCAAAAGTCTTTCACAAACATTTTAAATTTGTTTTAAGACTTAAGTTACAAGTTAAGCAAAGAGTAAAGAGTTGAGTTCATTTCTCAAAAAGGTATAAGGGAACTAAGTATTCCCAAGTGTTTAAAATGTTTTCACATTTGAACAAGAAAGGGAAACAGCGATTTCCAAGATAGCTTTTCAACTAAAGTTTTGAGTAATTATCTCAAACCAAAGAAAGAAGTTTTGATTTTAAATCATATGAGCTAAGTATATTTTGGGAGTAGTATTGAGCACATATATAGGGATGCGAGTTCATATAAACTCAAGTCTCCATAAACCATGTAGCCATCATGGGTAGTAAAGGATCATACTTTTTAGATGACTCCTTAAGATGATTTTAGCATAGACTAGTGGATCCACTTAGTTAAGCGTTCTATATGATGGTAAAGTATAGGACAGTTCTGGCAGCGTGGGCAAGACGTTGTATCACCACTTAGGCTCATAGTAGTGGTTGTAGGTTAGAGAATCTCCCACAGAAACTATATTACTTTATAATATGAGTACAGTTGAGTTTGTTATTGCATTTTCTTTAACAAACTAAGTTGTTTTCCACTGTTTTACAAGCTTTCTATATATTGCATATGTTTATTATTTTATATTGAGTTAAGTTATTCATGAGTTGAGTAAAGCCAAGGTAAGTGTTCCTTTCAGATCCTTTTCAAGCTTAAGTTATGTTTAGCATTCCAACTCTCATTCTCGTACATTCTATGTACTGATGCCAGTTGGCCTGCATCTTATTATGATGCAGACACAGGTAACTAGGATCAACATCCAGCACCTCGTTGATCCATTTGAGCACTCAGAGTCTATTGGTGAGCCTCCTTGAATTCCAGAGGACTCTTTTTATCATTTGCTTTCAGTATTTCATTGTTAGGATGATCGAGGGTCTTGTCCCGACATCCCTCTTTGTTTTTGAGGCTTCATAGACAGTCAGACAGTTAGTAGTCGAGTTGTCTTTACATTTTCATTTCATATGTTAATACTTGAGTTGCCATTTTGGCCAAGTTGAATGTTTGACTTTTAAGCATTCTCAGTATTTTATTATTCAAGTGAGTATAGTGCTATTGATCATTATAAATATGCGTAGAGTCTTCCTCTAAGTAAATAAGCCAGGCCAAGGGTTCGCTTGGGGCCAGCAATGGTTCTCGAATGCCAGCCACGTCCAGGATGTAGGCTCGGGGCGTGACAATTTAGTATTGTCATTGTTGGTCAAAATATATAGATAATTAAGACAGTCGATACTTGTTCATTTGCTTGGTTTATATTGTAACAACGACATCTACACTTCAACACTAATAAGGTATATATGGGTTGATATCATGATCGAAAAATGTTCTATACTGAACCTACTAGAATGTGACGCTTAAATATAGACCGTAGCTAGTATAATTTAAAAGGGAGAATGATTAACTAATAATAAACTATATTATTGAAATTTATTCAATTAAATAAGTTTAAACAAGTCATTTAAGGGTCCACATACATTGGGGGTGGAGATAAATGATATATGAGAAAGAGTTGTAGTTATACAATCAACATCTTCAATGTAATGTGTGAGAAAGCACAAGTATGTTGAGAGAATGTTGATTGTTCAACCACAATGCTTTATTGATCACCACCTATTCTCTCAACATACTTGTGCTTTCTCACACATTACATTGAAGATGTTGATTGTATAACTACAACTCTTTGTCATATATCATTTATCTCCACCCCCAATGTATGTGGACCCTTAAATGACTGCTTTGAGATCGAAGCATGGCGATGATCTATGAATATCCTCGCTTACCATGATACAATAGCTAGAACCAACATTAAGAGCGTCAAACATATATGAAAAGGTCGGTAAGTATGAATATTAGTGCTCCGCTGTCCCTCAAACCATTTCCTTGGCAGTCACACCTTCCTTCCAACATTTCCAATAGCTTGAAATACAATGAAAAATATTTAAAATAGTCCTCTGAATCTCTTTAACATTTGGACCCTTGCCATCACGATAAAGATTCACACAAATCGACGTAATGACTTTGGTCGATAGTTTTATGTTATCTCATGTATTAAGATTAGCAAACTAGAAACAATTATGATGAAATAAAAAAGAAAAGAACTATCCGAGTCTACAGAACCCACTGTGTGTCCTTAAGAAATTTAATCTCCTCAAGTACCCGAGGTTGTAGATTAATTCCTCCCAAGATAAAACAAATTAACCATAAAAGAAGTAGCGGTACCTCAAACTTCAATAATTTCAATGAACTCAAAATGACAGCAACGAATCACACACATAGACATGATCGATCGATTTTATTTTGTAAGAAATGTATGCAAAAGAAGG
Organism: Solanum chiquidenum; assembly: GCA_029582725.1. NCBI lineage: Eukaryota > Viridiplantae > Streptophyta > Magnoliopsida > Solanales > Solanaceae > Solanum > Solanum chiquidenum. The sequence continues at coordinate 34,413 of JAJOOS010000313.1, forward strand.
GAAGAATTTGATGCAGAAAAATGAGAGAAAGCCTCTCTATTTATAGCCAACAAAGGGTAAAGGTCATAACTCTTTGAAAAGAAGACAACCTTTCACAAAGGTCACAACACTTTGGAAAAGGCACAACTTTTCAAACGGTCACAACCCTTTAGAAAAGATACAACCTTTCATAAAGGTCACAACCCTTCATTTTCTGTTCACTCCTTTAAAACCCAACAATCCCCCACATGAATAGGGAATGGCTATTGTTAAAACATATGCCTGAACAACTATGTGATTCGTAAGTAAGGATTGATTGCATTTGGATAAGTGGGTTTCCTTTTGAACTTTCCATAGTTAACATATATCGGATATACTCGGTCAATCGGTAGATTTGATATCTTTGAATCGTCGAGCTTTGGTGTATCCCTAGACAACATAAGTCAAATAATCAACCCTTGAACTTTCTTTGGTTCTCATTTTTTTGTTCGTTTCAGCCATGAACACGTCTTGGTTTATAAGTGCATAGAGAACTGGCCTTACCGGATTCTCCTTGAAGCGGCTTACACTTCACACCTACATGGGTGATTTCTAAATGTGTTATCCCGTAGATACACTATTTGATATACCATGTATCAAACATAGAAATCATTAAAAAGTCCTAATGCCTTTATCCTTGTTACTAAACATTGTCTTATCATGAGAATGGACCATAAAGAAATATTTTGACAATGTTGAACCGTCATCAATGACTTTGTTTGATCTCCTTGAACCTAGATCTTGATATCTCCAGTCTTCTAGGTAGAGTTACCGCCACAATGACTTGTCCTCGGCCATAGTCCCATTCCCTTTGATAATCTATCAACTCCCTCTCTAGGTAGGCCTTTGTAAGTGGATCCGACACATTATCCTTTGACTTTACGTAGTCAATTATGATAATTCCACTAGAGAGTAGTTCTCTAACGATATTATGTCTACGTTATATGACGAGACTTTATGTTATACATCATGCTCCATGCCCTACCTATTGCAAATTAACTGTCACAATGTATGCATACTGGAGCTAAAAGGTTTTGGCCAAAAAATCTTTCAAAATTTTTTGGAGTCATTCAACTTCTTCACCGGCCTTATCTAGAGTGATAAACTCAAATTTCATAGTAGTGCGAGCAATACATTTCTATTTGGAAGATTTCCTAGAGACTGCTCCTCCACCAAGAGTAAATACATATCCACTTGTGGATTTTACTTCATTTGACCTGGTGATTCAATTTGCATCACTATATTCTTCCAATACTGTTGAATATTTGTTATAATGCAAAGTAATAGTTTTTTAAGTATGTTTTAAATACTCCAAAACTCTTTTCATTGTCATCCAATGAGTTTGATTGAGATTACTCATGAACCGACTCAGTTTACTAATAGCACATGCTATATCTGATCGCGTACACTTCATGATATATATCATACTTCTCAATACTCTAGCACAATCCAATTGTGAGTCACTTTTACCTTCATTCTTTTGAAGTACAAAAATCACATTTATTGGAGTCTTGACAATATTGAAATCCAAATACTTGAACTTTTCAAGTACCTTTTCAATCACATCAGTAACTTCAAAGTCTTTCATATCGAAGTTAATTTCTAGCATATGCTTAGTAGCATTTATGTCAGAAATGTCTTTTTTTTATGATCAACATGTCATCAACATAAAAATAAACAATGAACTTGTGATTTGGAGTGTCTTCAATGTAAAAATATTTATCACATTCATTAATCTTGAATTCATTTGCCAACATAGTTTCGTCAAACTTCGCATGTTATTATTTGGGCGCTTTTTTTTAGTCCACAAAGTGACTTAACAAGTTTACAGACTTTCTTTTCTTTACCAGGAACCACAAAACCCTCGAGTTGTTCCATATAAATTTCTTCCTCCAATTCTCCATTTTAAAAAAAATGTTTTCACATCCATTTTGACGAATTTGAAGGCCATATACCGCAACTAGCGCAATTAACATCTGAATTGATGTAATCCTAGTTAGTGGCTATTATGTGTCAAAATAATCAAGGCTTTCTTATTGTCTAAAGCCTATGACAACAAGTCTTGCTTTGTATTTGTCAATAGTTTCATCAACTTTTTTTTCCTTTTGTAGATCCACTTTGAACCCAAAGGTTTATTTCCTGGAGGAAGATCAACTAACTCTCAAGTATGGTTGCTCAAGATTGAATCTATCTTACTATATTGACAGCCACTTTCCAAAAAGAATGAGTCCCCAGAGGACATAGATTCTTCGAATTTATGAGACTCATTTTCAAGAAGAAATGTTACAAAATAAAACTCGAATGAAGTAATTTGTCCATTGACATTTACTACACCTCTGAATCTCTTTATTAAGTACATTCTCCTTTGGTCCTATCCAAGGTCGTTTAGACCCTCACTTGACTATTTGACGGTTCGGACTTATGAACCATAAATCGACATGATTTACTATTTGTAGCATACCCAATGAACATACAATCCATAGTCTTAGGTCCTATTTTGAACCGTTTGGGAATAGTTCCATCATTTCCATTTCTCATATGGAATAGACTGTATTGAAAATTGTTAGATCACTATATTTCAAGATTTATTGCTTCTATATACTTTAAGGGACGACAAACAATCATCTATCAGGATCCAACAAAGCCTGAACAAACAAAACTTTTTGTTTCTCCCTTTCTTAACAAACAAAAAAAATATATTTGTTACACCCTTTACTAACAAACAAATTTGTTCCTCTCTTTCTAAACAGACAAACTTTTTGTTGTTCTCTTTTGCTATAATGATAGCACCCCCAGAAATTTTGTGGTAAACCTGAACTTATAAGTATGGCATTCAACATTTCCTTCAAAGTTCGGTTTTTTTCTGTCAACAATTTCATTAGATTGAGGTGAGTATGTACTGTAATTTGATGGATGATTCCATTTTCCAAATACATTTCTGCAAAAGAAGATTCATATTCTCCACGTCTACCACTTCAGTTTTATATTGCCTATATGTTTCTATTGCTTCATCCTTACCATTTAGCAAATAGACATAACACTATCTAGTGCAATTGTCAATAAAATTTATGAAAACAATTTTCCACCAAGAGATGGTGTTGACTTCATATCACAAATGTCAGTGTAAATCAATTCTAAAGGATTAAAATTCCTTTCAACAAATTTATAAGTATGCTTAACATACTTAGATTCAACACATACTTGATATTTGATTTATTGCACTAGAAGTTAGGCAAAATTTGTAAGTTGATCAGTTTTTGCAAGTGGCATATCCTGAGCATTCATGTCACAAACAATTTGATTCAAGTAACTAAGAACAAACAGAAATAATGTGTTTGAAAAGACCTTTCGTGAGGTGACTTTTCCAACAAATATTTTTGTTTTTTACTTTTTATAACTTTGTCAAATACAGACATTGTTTTAGAGTCAGCACCTTGCCAGATGTCCTTTGCAGAAGGACTTTCCATAACATTCAATTTGTTATAGCATTACCCATGACCATAGTCTCTTCGGTCCAATAAGGGCAATATGACCCAAATATTTATTTTACACCACAAACATAACAAATCACTTTTCACCAATGTTCATGTCTATACAAATAGACATATCTTTTCATGAAAAATTACAATATTTAAAGTGACACTTTTTCATCAAAGAATACAATTCTTTTGAACGAGTAATATAATTTTGTGGTTTTATACGAGTCATATCATATACTAGTAAAGAGAGACTCAACGACCACAATATCAAATATACTCCAAGAATTTTATGGGTCTAACATAATACAAGAATGTCATTAAATTTCATATCTTGTACTTTCAAATTTAATTTAGATAGTAAGTTTCATTTTGTCTTTATCACAAGTAAAGAACCTCCCACATTTTAAATATGTTCTCAAAAATATTTTTCAAGTATTTAAAATTATTTTTCACATATTATTTTCCATGCTATAAAATTGTATACCATTAAAATACACATTGGAAACACGAAGCCTTCTTTTGGAGATTTAATCCATAGAAACACCCATTGCAGACACAAAAAATACTAATTTTATGTTACTAGTGTTTTTTCCCTCTTTCTGTCACAACTAGAAAGACCACTTAGTATTTAGAATACTAACAATAAAGATTCAATCTTTATACAACTTGTTTCTAGTTTAACGATGAAGTTTTTATATTCTTCTAATCGTTAACCCAATGAACCTTGAATTCTGATAAAGTTTTTATATTCTTCGAATTAGTTTCACATTCAGACAGAGTAGTAAACCAAAAAAGGTTTTAATCTCCAGAAACCTCAAATACAACACTGTTTCTAGCTAAAATGAAGATTTTATCTTTTTCAAATCATTTAACCTTAATATTCCTGATGAAGATTTTGTACTCTTCAAGTCAGAATATTCATTCAAACAGAGTATTTAACAAATTGGTAAAGTTTCTATATTCTTCAAACCAATGCACAATCTGATTTGTTCGTGAAGTTCTTATATTTTCAAACCAAAGGAGTAAAAAAAAACATCAGAAGATTTTAGTCTCCAAAGGTCAAACACAATCAAATTTCACATGGAGTAGAAAACTGCAAAAGTTTTTTTTCCTCCTCAAAACAGAATACATATTAATAGTAATAAAGACATATTCTGAGATCATCACATAATGACCATCTATCCTAACATTTATGAAACAAATCTCATAACTTATAAAGGATAGAAAAAAGAAAATAATAATCAAGGAAAATAAAGATAGAAACTGATTTTTACTCTCATTGAATCATATTCTATCTGTCAGCAATGATTCCATGCAGGTCACTTTTCTTGCTATTTTTTTTCTTTTCTCAGTTTCCATCATATTCCTATTTTCCTCAAGAAGAAATTTAATTTCAAGAAGAAACTAAACTCATGTTCAAATATTGTTAGGAGACAACATTTGTTCATTTACTTCTTCCAAGAATATAGGAAAAATAATTAAAGTGCTCATCTTAGCCTTTATGCACAAAATAACTTTTCTCATTGAAAAGAAAACTGAAGGGGTGCAATGCTTGAATGCACTTGGGAAGAAAATAAAAAATAATATTTCCCATCCAAGTAAAACTTACTACAGAAAATATATTCGAACATATTAAAGTAGTACTAATTCATCCCAAATCTCTTTTATCATATGATAAAATAATTCTCCTTTTCTTCTTCTTTTTTCCACAAAAAGAACACAGAAAATAAAAGTAATTTCCTTACCACAGAAAATACCATCAATATTAAATTTTTTAAGCTTGTTATCTCCTGTATTCAGATTAGACCAGAAACAATTAAGATGAAAAGAAAAAGAAAAGAACTATTTGAGTCCACAGAACCCAATGTGTGTCCTTAAAAAATTTAATCCCCTCAAGTACCTGAGGTTGTAGATTAATTCCTCCCAAGATAAAATGGATTAACAATTAAAGAAGTAGAGGTACCTCAAACTTCAATAATCTCAACAAACTCAAAATGACAGCAACGAATCACACACACAGACATGATCGATCGATTTTGTTTTGTAAGAAATGTATGCAAGAGAAGGGAAGAATTCGATGAAGAAAAATGAGAGAAAGCCTCTCTATATATAGCCAACAAAGGGTAAAGGTCACAACTCTTTGGAAAGAAGACAACCTTTCAGAAAGGTCACAACATTTTGGAAAAGGAACAACTTTTCAAACGGTCACAACCCTTTAGAAAAGATACAACCTTTCATAAAGGTCACAACCCTTCATTTCTTGTTCACTCCTTTAAAACCCAACATTTTCTATGGTTGTTGATGGCATGTTCAACACCGCAACTATGATCACCAAAATACTTGTAGATACGAAATCTATCCGAACACTCATATTTCTTTTCCCGCAGCATCCACGCACAAATACGAGACACACATTTCACCTTTAAGTATTTACTACAACTCTTCACTGTAGCAAAATCAAAAGATTTTCTCGTCGCTGCTTCGGCTAATAACAATTGTAGCTCACTCTTGGTACGGAATGTTTGATACATGTAAAAATTAGTTCCATCAGAGAAAGAATGGCTAGGTTGTGATCTCAATTTTGTCTCTCCCTGATTTTCTTCAAAATGTTTGAAATCTTCCGCATCTACTGGCTGAACTTCAGCATCTAATGAATGATCATGCCCATTCATTGAATCATCACCCAAGTTTTCATTTGATTGATCAAAAAAGCTCTCATTTGGTTGATCACCCAAGTTCTCATTTTTAACCGAGTTGTTGTCATTAAAAGAATTCGTTGGTTCAATCGAAGACCTCACAATGACATTTATCCTCAATATAGGCCTACAGCCATCAGCAGCAATATCCGTCATGTATAAGCTCACATGCCTATCTTTCTTTATGAATGTGGGATGTATTTTTCCCCTCGCATTCATTTTATAGCTTATCACCAAGTTGCCTAGCTCGCTGGCTAGCTCACCGGCCTCAATTACGCTTGCAATCATATCATCATATGAACCATTATGACACAATGCAATGGGAACTATAGTCTTACTAAAAGATTTCCAATACCATTTTTTAGGAGTCTACTCCAATACTCTCATATAGTCACCACCAGCAACAACAAATTCATCTACTGCCATATATAGACTACACTGATAGATACTAGATTACGATATCGGTAACTACCTGTCAATGACTGGTACAGAATCCGTACAAAATATGAATGAATGAGAATGGGTTCAGATCAAGCTCAAAATAGATAACATGTATATATAGTCCTTATAAACAACTAAAGTTTATCTAACAACGAGTTATGAAGTGATTTTGGAAGATTTTGCAAGCTTCAAGAACGGTGGGAATTTTTTTTCTTTGTATCTATTTGAAAGAAAATGGCGTAAAAAGGGAAGGAGATGACTAGAATGATGATGATTTCACCTGTGAAAGCTAAAATATCATCGGAAAAGTCACTGGAATCAGCTAAATCATCTGCAAAAATGGCAGCATTTTGGTTTCTTCTTGGAGAGATTTTCTCTAGTCAATTTTTTTAATAAATGGAAAAATAAAAAACAATTCCACATTTGTGTTGGAGAAGAAATGTCAGGTTTGAATTTGACGAACACGCGTCTTGAGGCACTTTTCATAGAAAATATGAGTTAAAAGATGAATTTATAATAGAAATAATGAAGAGTGAAAACTAGAGAAGGCTCATCAGTCATCTAGGTGGGTTGTACATGGGAAGAGGTGCTCATGTAACACCCCAAAAATTTCTAGGTTAAGACCCAAACTATTGATACGCTCAAATTACACCTCCCTAAAGAAGGGTAAGTGATCGTTATCAAGTAAAGAACCCAACTTGTAGGTTGGGTCGATCCCACGAGGAATATGGTTTAGACTTAACTTTAACTGACGATTATATTCTTTTAGTCAACATATTTCCAAAACAAGTAATTAAAGGGGGGGGCCATTTGTTAAACAAATTCTAGAAATTATGTGAACAGTTGGTGAGCAAGATTCAAACTTTTATTGTTATCAAGATGAGAGAGAAATTAGGGCGTACGTGTTCCCCATAAACTCATAACTATGTAATCCTAGTAATAGCAATCCCTTCCTAGTGTATTACATGCAAAGTGTTAAGTTAGGTATCTCTAAATTCTTGGTCCGGCATCTAGAGAATTTCACCCCACACCTGGGTCCGGCTACGTGTGTATAATTTACTAACCCTTACCTTTACCTCATATTGGACATCACATCGATGTATGACTTAGTTTTCACCCTCGCACCAATCGACATTAGACTATTAGATAGTGTCACACTAAATCTATGTTGATAATTCTTTTCTTGTTAATTACCTCCTTGGTCCGGCAAGTAGTAACAAGGTGAGTTCTAACGCGTGCACTCGTTAAAAAGATTTCTAAGCGAAAGAATTATAAATGCATGCAACAACACTATTCAAGAATAGCTTAATTACTATTCATACTTCGTTAATCACTCATGGTTCCCACAACCCTAGTTGTGGATTTAGTTACTCATGCTAAGAAGAACACAATTCATAGTTGTATAAGAATAATTCATGAACTTACTATTAGAGTAGAAGAAATCCAAAAACCCAACTTGAATTGCAAAGTTAAAATCTTCAAAACGAACTTAGAAAATCAAGAATCACTAAAATTGCAAGTAAATCTCCAAAGCCAAAAACTAGAATAAAAGTAATAAAATCTAACTCCCTAAAAAGAGGTTTACATGCCCTATATATAGAAAAATAAGTCCTAACTAAAAAGGAAACGAAATAAGGAAATAAAGTTGCAGGACGCGTCTTAATTCTATGAGACTGACCCACGGTCTGTAAGTCGATCTATGATCCATTGGTCCCTTCCGTGGCTCAAGACTTGGGCAATTTTTCTTTTTTCAAAATCTGCAAAATCTCTGTCGCAATCGACGATTCAACAGTACGGATCGTAAGTCTATCTACGGTTCGTAACTCTTCTCCGTAACTCCACACTTAGATTTTTTCAGCATCAGGTACTGGAACCAATCTCTGAATGATTTGACGGAGCAACAGTACGGTCCGTAGATCAATCTACGGTTCGTAAGTCACAACCGTGGTTCCACAATTGGTCAAGAATTCCCTGATCTTCAACAATGCCTTTCCTGCCCTTCTACGACTATCATCTATGGGGCGTAACTGGACCTACTGTCCATAAGTTGCCTCCGTAGATGCCCTTTTCTGCACTTCTTTCAGTTATGTCTTCAAGTTTCCGCGCTTGAACCTATTCCCTGCAAACATGAGAAAAACACATATAAACTAATACAAAATAACCCTAGACACACACAACTTTCAAGTGAAATGTATTACGTAACTCACGGTACATCAACACCCTCAACTTAAAATCGTTGTTTGTCCTCATGCGACGCACTTAGACTCTAAACGACACTTGTATAGAGGCAAGCAATTTAAGCACAAGTAATCACATGGCTCTCTATCACAACTCTCTTTTCGGGTGCAAAATATGTTCTCTTAGACTCAACAAGCAAATTTGTGTGGATCAAAATATGACACAGATTGATCAATCAACTCACCACATACACTGTTCTACTATCACCAAGGTACCAACTTTTCAACAATGTCACCAGTGCCCTTACTTCAAACGAAATCCCCTTTTTTTTCACACAATAAATATGATTTTAAGTACAAGGATTCATTCAACACTCACGCTCAGAAGTAACTTCAATTACAAGTAGTGCTCAATACCATAGGCTTGCCCTTATTTTCACTACTTAGACTCTCCAACTAGGTTCTAGGATCACTATAAAACTTTCTTGGCTTGTAACGTAGGCTCAGGGTCAGGTGTGGTACATTTGGGTACTTTTAGTGACTCTCTGCCCTCCTTGACATTACATTAGGCTTTCTACCTCTTTTTGCCATATGCTTGACATCCTACCGTTTTACCTTCTTTTACTTGATTCTCTTCAACCATGGATGTGACTTTAGACTTTGAAGCTCTTTATTTTTCACTTTCATCTTTTTCTTGCGTTTTATTCTTTTCTTTAGCTTTCAACAAGTCACGTCCTTTCCTCTCTTTTCTTTTTTTTCTTTTTCAACATAAAACTCTTTTCATACCCATTTTTCTTTCGGTTTCCTCTTTCATAGCCACCCTCAACTTATGGATTTTCCATTGGTTGAGATGCACAATACCCGATGTTGGATCAGGGCAAAGATTGAAGTTACTTTTTACATTAGCCACCCTCAACTTAGGTTGTTGGCCTAAGTCAAGGTGCACATGTCCAAGGAGGGGCCGAGCCAACATAGTAGATTATGGGAAGGTGAGTTAGGGGTTTAGAAAGAAATGGTCTAATTTAGGCTCAAAGCATTTGGATCAAAGGGAGCATTTATTTCATTTGGTTGGATTCTTCTTTTAGGCAATTTGTGGACTTATCAGAACAAGGGTATATGATCACTTCCTAGCCTCTAGAGTAGATTATCTTATCAGGACTAACCGGGAAAGTTCTAGATTGGCACAAAAACTGTTTGAACAAGCAACTATTCTCACACACTCTTGGCATATAGTTTCATTATCAGATTATCAAATTACTCAGTTCAAGTTTTAGCTTAAGTCATGCCATCAAGTTGGTTCATTATCATGTCATACTCAGAGCCAACACATTCAACTCATTCTAGCCTACATATTTTAGCACATATCACAAAAAAAATTGGACGAGTATCATTTCTTTCAAAAAGATTTTACCATCATGCTTCATTCTTTCTCATGCTTCTACACAAACAATCCTAACACATGCCGGTTCAACAGAATTTAAGCAGTCTCTTGGGGGAAAAGAATACAGGATAGAAAACCCCAAGAGAGAATTAGGAGTTGAGTTACTCAGACTTCACCCTATCACTCACGATCCATTTACCCCACCCCCAACAAAAAATAGGTGCAATTGTCCCCAATGCACACAAAAAGTAATAAAAAGTAATGGATTTGGGTGAAGCAAACTTGTGGAGCATAGCGCCGATGAACCATCAACAAGAGGGTGGGTCCGGTTTCCTGGAGCCCGCTGGATCAGCAATTGGGTTACCCTCAGTATTGCCCGGATCAACTGTCATAGCACCATCAGTAGTGCTCACACTGCTAGAGGCACCAACACTTGGAAAAATTTCGGATACATACCTGGGATCTACGAACACCCTTCACGGTTTGTGGATTGATCCACGGACCGTTGACGGGGTTCGTAGACCTCTGCCCAGTCCTTTTCTACAGATTTGGCTTTTTATCCCTACACATGTAGCAATCGTTAGGCCTTTCTTTTTACATTTTCTAGACACTTTCTAGATATGCACCCTATGCTATATCCAACCAACACTAATACAAAAATACTAAAATAGCTATCTAAAGGGTTACAAAAATTCAAATAAACAAAGAAAACTCCTAAATCAAAAAGTAAAACCTATAGTTGGCTAGATTGTACATCTTGGGTTGCCTCCCAACCAGCGCTTGATTTAACGTCGCGGCACGATGCAGGCCCCTTTATTATTCAGACTTTATCAAGATGCCATGCCTCTATCACTGCATTTACACTCTCAAAATTTCCCATGTATCTTTTTATCCTCCGGTGGTTGGCTTTGAACCTTGTCGCACTTCTTTTCTCGAGCTCAACCACTCCATGTGGGGACACTTGAGTCACTCTGAACGGTCCAGTCCACTGGGACTTGAATCTTCCTACAAAACAGCACAACCTTGATTTATACAACAACAACAGATCACCAGGAGCTAGTTTACGATTTTGTCTTTTGAGCATTACGTTTCTTCTGTGTGCAAGGCTGCACCTAATTTCTCCTTACTAGACACTGCAGCACCTTTTCCGAAAGTGTGACTCACCACAGATACCGATTTAAGATCACTTTCTTGCTTCATAGACTTACAGACGTTAAACGTCACCTCTTATTTATTCAGTTGGAACTTCATCTGCCCTCTCTTCATATCAACTAAGGCATGCCCAGTAGCAAGGAATGGTCTCCCTAAGATGATGGGGACCTCAAAGTCAATCTCACAATCAAGTATAACAAAGTCTGCCGAAAAAATGAATGACCCCACTTTCACAAGGACATCTTGAAGCACTCCAATGGGATTTTTCACAGTTCTATTAGCCATAAGTAAGCACATCGCAGTTGGTTTTGGAACTCCTAAACCCAACTTCTTATAAATCGACAATGGCATCAAGTTAATGCTGGCACCCAAATCACACAAAGCTTTTGCAAAGTGCATCTTACCGATGGTGCATGGAATAGTGAAAGCTCCAGGATCCTCTTTCTTTTGTACCAGTGACCTTGTAGAAATGGCACTACAATGCTGCAGCCTCTCATCATTATCAAAACTGACAACCCTTTTTTTGGTCACCAAGTCCTTCATGAACTTTGCATACCCCGGCATTTTCTCCAAAGCTTATATCAAAGGGACATTGATGGAAAGTTGTTTCAACATAGTTATAAACCTACATTACTTTCCTTCTTCAGCCTTCTGCACTAACCTCTGTGGGAAAAGAGGTGGAGGTCTAGGCATGGGGATGACCTTTTGGGTTATCTCCGCTTCCTTCTCTGTAGCATTCTTGGACTCTCCAGTCACCTCAATCTCATCATCACCTTTTTCTACCACTTTTTCTACATTGGATTGCATGGGGGGGTCAATATTCTGCTTCCCTCCACGAGTCGTGATTACCATACAATGCCCGTCATTCTTCAAATTCTGGATGGCATTGTTGGTAAGCGTGCCCAGTTGGCATGTATTCACAATAGCAGACAACTGACTAAACTGCTACTCAAGTTGCTTTATCGACACTGCATAGGAATCAAATTTCTTGCCAATTCTGGACATCTCAGTGTGCATCACCTTCACATTCTCATCAGTTGAATCAAACCTCTTCATCATCTTCTGCATCATATCCTCAATCTGTGACATATTAACTCCAGCTTCCCTATTGCCAGATTCCCAATTTTATGGAGGGGCATAAATCCCAACCCTATCATTTTGGTTTCCATAGTTGTTCTGGTTGTAGTTGTTGTCGTGATTGTAGTTACCATAGTTCTGACCTTGGTTTCCTTGACCTTAGCGCCAATTATCTGAATTGGAACCTTGGGTGTTGGCTCAGAAACCCCCCGTCTGATCATTTATCACATAAGTATCCTCTTCATAGTAACACTCCTCAACTAGTGGTGGATTCCAAGTCAAATAATTCACAGCATTTACCTTCTTCACACCTCTGCTCACATGCTTCAACACTAATCCTAGTCCGGTCCTCATTTGAGCCATCTCCTCACGAATTACATCTGCAGACTGATTGTTTGTAGCTTGAACGGCAAACGTGTTCCTCCCAGTATTCAACCTTCTAGTGCTCCAAGCTTTATTGTTTCGATATATCTTCTCTAGTTTCTCTGCAATCTGCTCAAAAGTGCACTCACCATATGAACCTCTACCGATAGTATCAAGCATTGCCTTACTGTTGTCATTCTTACCTCAGTAGCAATACTCCTTTAGCGACTCATCATCAATACGGTGATTCGGAACACCCCTTATGAAAGCAGTGAACTTGTCCCAAGAACTACTCACAGAATCTCCAGGTAGTGCTACAAAATTGTTGAGTTTATCTTTGTGGTTCAGCTTCTTAGACACTGAAAAGAATCTTGCTAGGAACACATCAGTCAGTTGTCCTAATGTGTAGATTGAGTTATAAGGAAGCTCATTAAACCACACAGCGGCATCGCTGGTCAATGATAGAGGGAATACTCGTAATCCAATAACATCCATGTATAAGTCTGGTCGACCCACACAACTTTTTCAAACACTCCTTAGCTTGGTTATGTGAACATGTGGATCTTCTAATGCCAAACCAGTAAACAAGCCTTGGTTGTAAGCATCCGCATCAAACTGCTAGTCACTACAAATGTATTCCTCGGTGGTAGAGGAGGTAGGACAAGAGGTCCGTCAGATTCAGCAGCATTAAAGTTGACCTTATAGTTATCACGCAGTCTAAGTCCTGGTGGATCATGTACCCTCGATGCATCTCTTAGTAAATTCTCAACTTGAACCTGATTATTCTTATCACCAACCCTCGGAGGCTGCAACCCAACATTATCACCTAACTCTTCTTCGATAGGATTAATTGGAATTCCTTGATTATGCATTCTCCGCAAAGTTCAGTTCAGTTCTGGATCATAAGGAGTAAGTGGTTCACCTTGGCTCCGTGTACTTGGCATACACTAGAGTAGGATCCTGAGAGAAACAAAAACAAAAGAAAAAGTAAAATAAGGAAATTTTTACTAAAGTTCAATAATGCAATTAAACTTAAACTAAAAGCCTTCTTCCCCGGAAGCGGCACCAAAATTTGATACTCTCAAATTACACCTCCCTAAAGAATCGTAAGCGATCGTTATCAAGTAAAGAACCCAACTTGTAGGTTGGGTTCGATTCCACGAGGAATATGGTTTAGACTTAACTTTAACTGACGATTATATTCTTTTAGTCAACGTATTTCTGAAACAAGTAATTAAAGGGGCGGATTTGTGAAACAAATTCTAGAAATTATGTGAAGAGCTGGTGAGCAAGATTCAAACTTTTGTTGTTATCAAGATGAGAGAGAAACTAGGGCGTACGTGTTCCCCATAAGCTCATAACTCCGTAATCGTAGTAATAGCAATCTCTTCCTAGTGTATTACATGCAAAGTGATAAGTTAGGTATCTCTAAATCCTTGGTCCGGCATCTAGAGAATTTCACCCCGCACCTTGGTCCGGCTACGTATGTATAATTTACTAACCTACATTTACCTCATATTAGACATCACATCGATGTATGGCTTAGTTTTCACCCTCGCACCAATCGACATTAGACTATTAGATAGTATCACACTAAATCTATGTTGATAATTCTTTTCTTCATAATTACCTCCTTGGTCCGGTAATTAGTAACAAGGTGAGTTCTAACGCTTGCACTCGTTAAAAATATTTATAAGCGAAAGAATTATCAATGCATGCAACAACACTATTCAAGAATAGCTTAATTACTATTCATACTTCGTTAATCACTCATGGTTCCCACAACCCTAGTTGTGGATTTAGTTACTCATGCTAAGAAGAATACAATTCATAGTTGTATAAGAATAATTCATGAACTTACTATTAGAGTAGAAGAAATCCAAAAACCCAACTAGAATTGCAAAGTTAAAATCTTCAAAACGAACTTAGCAAATGAAGAATGCTAAAATTGCAAGTAAATCTCCAAAGTCAAAAGCTAGAATAAAAGTAATAAAATCTAACTCCCTAAAATGAGGTTTACATGCCCTATATATAGAAAAATAAGTCCTAACTAAAAGGGAAACAAAATAAGAAATAAAGTTGCAGGACGCGTCTTCATTCTACGACACTGACCCACGGTCCGTAAGTCGATCTACGGTCCGTAGGTCCCTTCCGTGGTTCAGGACTTGGGCAATTTTTCTTTCTTCAAAATCTGCAAAATCTCTGTCGCAATCGACGATTCAACAGTACGGACCGTAAGTCGATCTACGGTCCGTAACTCTTCTCAGTAACTCCACACTTAGATTTTTTCAGCATCAGGTACTGGAACCAATCTCAGAATGATTTGACGGAGCAACAGTACGGTCCGTATATCAATCTATGGTAAGTAAGTCACAATCGTGGTTCCATACTTGGTCAAGAATTTCCTGATCTTCAGCAATGCCTTTCATGCCCTTCTACAACTATCATCTACGGCGAATAACTGGACCTATGGTTTGTAAGTTGCCTTCGTAGATGCCCTTTTTTGCACTTCTTTCAGTTGTGTCTTTAAGTTTCCGCGCCTGAACTTATTCCCTGCAAACATGAGAAAAACACATATAAACTAATACAAAATAGCCCTAGACACACACAACTCTCAACTGAAATGTATCAAAAATACCGTAAACTCACGGTACATCAACTATTCTTCATTTACTTGTAGGGTCATATCAGGTAGTGGCGGATCCAAGATTTTTGTTGAGGCGGTTCGGAGTATAAAGAAGTAAACACGTAAAAACTACAAGATGAAAAATTGAGGGAGATGGGAGGAAATTATTAATTTTAATCTGTTAAATTTAACTTATATTGTCATGTTGTGTTTAGGTTCTTCCTACTCTTACTCCGCTCCATCGAGCTTTTAAATTTTCTAGTGTTTTTTTTCCTTCTATTTTGCAATATTTTACTTTTTTGAATGTTTTCCAAATTTTGAATTAGTGCACATTCAATCATATGTTACTTTAGAAACCATCAAGATTCTTTTGAAAAGTGTAAAGATCAAGTTACTAATATTATAGTACATATTCAAAAGATAAATAAATGCAATTTTTTTAGTGTTTTTAATTCAATTTACTAGGATAATCATTTGTAAAAAAAATTATGAATCAATCAAATAAGTTTAGTTTAGTTTTAATCTCTTTAAAATCGACTCGAAAATAGTAAGAAAGAGATACGATGACATTAAGAGAAAAAAATTCAATCAAATAGATTTTATTAAAAGAATATTCACAACTTTTAATTTTTTCCATTCGATTAAACTTAAATTACTTTATTTTATATAATAGTTTTCTAATTCAATTTTAACTTTAATAACAATTCATTATTTTCTCAAAGAGTTTCTTTGAGTTAGTACATGAGAAGAGAGTTACGTGGAAATAAAATGAACAATATGAGTAAGAAGAATAAAAGACAAAAATATAAAAATTGTGGCGAATAAATTTTAAAAAAGAAGTAGCATAAAAAGAAAAATAATACAATTTTAGATTGAGTCCAAAAATAATGAGGCCTTTTATTGGGTATTCTAAGCCCAAAACCTGAGACCATCTCAGTCTTTTCAAAGCAAAATAAAAAAGTTAAAAATATTGCACTTAGCGAGAATCGAACTCGAGACATTCAGGTCAACAATGGCTCAACTAGCCAATGAGCCACGCTACTCTTTAGTAGTTGAGGGGGTTCATTTTACTATGTATACGGTTAAAACCAGAATTATACCTTATATATACAGTGTAATTTTTTGACAAGGGAGTTTGGGTGAACCCCCTAAGCTCCACGTAGGTCCGCCCCTGCATATATGAAGGAAAAGATGAATTTATAATAGAAATAATGAAGAGTAAAAAACAGAGAAGGCTCATCAGTCATCTAGGTGGGTTGTACATGGGAAGAAGTGGTCACGTAACACCCCAAAAATTTCTAAGTTAAGATCCGAAGTATTCTTCATTTACTTGTAGGGTCATATCGGGTGATTCTTAAATTGCCCATATGTGTAAAGGTAAATTCTTTAGTGTGAAAATTATTTTGGATATCAATTAAGGTCACTAAAAACTCCTATCACAAAGTTGAGTTGAAAGTTTTCTTACCGATTAAGTTTTGATGTAAGATTTTACTTGGGTCAAGTTTAAACGATCATATCTCTTAGAATCTAAAGAGTTAAGTGGCCCATAACCTATCAAACTAAAGGTATTTGAATCTTCTTTCCAACTCCACCTATTTCGCGTCAAACTGACTTTCGAGTAAAAAAGTTATGACCATTTTAGTAACCTCATACAATACAGTGACGAATTAGCTGACGGGAAAACATTAAAAAGGGTCATTTTTGTCTTTTTACCTCTAATAAAACCCTAAATGAATTTCTTGACTAATTAAAGGCTCAAAAAAATCAGAATTTCATCTCTTAATCCCCCATTCTCTTCTCTCTCAAACCCTAAGGCAAAACCCTAAGGAAAAATCAAAGTAGAAGACTTCATTCAAGATTTTTTCCATATTTTTCAAGATTCTTCTCCAAGGTAAGTCTTTCTCCAAGAATTCCATTCTTTCCAACTCAAATTCCTACATACAATTATGAATCACTAATGAAAATCATAATTCTTGGCCATAGAGATTTCAAAAAACTAATTCAATAATCTCAAGAAAGGTTTTCTTGATTGTTTACCTTCAAGTTAGGAGTTCAAGGCTTCTAATCAAGTTCTTCTTAAAGATTCCTCAAGAACCTTGTTCTTCCAGGTATGTAAGGCTATCATAGTGTTGGACTAGTTCGTCCTGACGCCTTACATCTACTTTCAAATCAGTAAAAAAGTAATCTTGGATTCTATCCTTAGATTTGAGTATTCTTGAGATAAGTTGATTTCGAGTTCTTGAATTCCTGTTTCTTTTTGAAATTATATTCTTAATTATTGAATTGCTATATGTTATGCATTAAGATTCTTGAGTTGATTCGTTTATGTCTATATTTCAGCATGAACCCTATGAATTGAGTATTTTTTTATGAGTAATATCGTTGAGTTCTGAGTATTGAGTTTCCATATTGCTATTAAGATCCATGAGTTTAGTCATTCATGTCCATAATCCCGCATGAACCTTATGAGTTGAGTTATAAGTCTTGAGAAGCTTTTTAAAACCAACACTTGAGTTTCAAACTGGTTTTTTGAGAAAGTAAAGATGAGTTTTGTGAAAGAGTTTCTAAAACATGATTAGTATGACAATCGTGCGTGCCATCAATGTTTAAGCAGTATGGTATCTAGTTATGCCATCAATGTTTATGCAGTATGACTTCCCGAGTCATCAATGATCATATCACAATATGATTTTTATATATTTTTGAGAAAGAGTTTACAAATATGAATTGAGTAAGAGTATAGGGGAACTAAGTATTTCCAAAGGTATCAATTTTTACATTGATAAAAGAGAAACTTTGTCTTCTAAATGAGTTATAAGTTCAAAGATATTTCAAGAGTAGTTACCTCTTTTAAGAGGATAGTTTGAGCAATTATCTCAAACTAGAGGAAGAATATGTTTTTTTTAACATTGAGCATAAGTATATATTATTGGGAGTAGTATTGAGAACTGATATGGGGATGAGTTCAGAGAACTCACATTTCTCATAAACCATGTATGCCAGCATGGGTACAGGAACATACTTTTTAGATGAATCCTAAGTGCCTTCGAGCAGAGCTTAGTGGATCCACTTAGTTGAGGTGTTATATACCCCGGCAAGGTATAGGATAGTTGTAGCAGCGTGGGCGAGATGGTGTATCATCACGTAGCTCATAGTGATGGTTGTCGGTTAGAGAATCTCTCAAATAGAGTTAAAAGTATATTTTTATCATATAACTTAATATGTCAAGTTCAGAGATGAGTAGGTATTTTGTAAAGTTTTAATGATTTCACTTCTTTATTTCTTTACATCTAATTGAGTATATATTTATATCTATTGCAGTCCTTTCATTCAGTTATTTTTTATTTAGCTATATTACATACTCGTACATTCAATGTACTGATGTCATTCGACCTGCATCTTTTAATGATGCAAATACATGTTCTTAGGATCCTCAACAAGAGTCCATTGAGATCACTTTATCTTTCGTCGGCTTTTGAGTAAGACCTCCTTGCTTCTGGAGGACTCCAATTTTATGAGTTGTTAGTAGTGGCTCTATTGAGGAGTCGTGGGTCATGTCCCAACACTCATCTTTATACAGTATAGATTTCATAGATAGACAATTTTGGAGAGTCTTTCAGTTTCAGATATTTTATTTAAAACTTATGTTTCATACTCAGTATATTCAATGAATTTTTGAGATTCAATAAACTATTTTTAAACGTTTCTTTCAATTTGATGCTTATGTATGTTTGAGTTAGTATTCAGCTTGTAGTCAGCCAGGATGAGGGTTCTCTTGAAGGGCAGCAATGGTTCTTGAGTGTCAGCCACGTCCAGGGTGTAGGCTCGGGTCATGACAGCTCAGATGGTTGAAAGTTTTACAAAGAATAATATTATATGTTGGTGATAATAAATAAAGTTGGATTCGAGAATTGAAGTTTATGGATTCTTATAATAATTTAAAGTTAATGGACATGAATAACTGAATTTACAATTAAATTTATAACTATACAATGGAGTTTGAGTAAAGGTTGATAAATTATCTCGTGAACCCATAAACAGAGCTACGGATCCTCCCTTGATAATATATACATATTGAAAAGTTATTTTTTTGTGAGGTCTAACCATGTGGTAGTCTCATATGCCAAATTACTTGGCTCAAAAATGAACTTGGGGATGAAGTAATAAATTTTGTGGGAAAGGAATCCTGAATTTGATTTTCCTTTCGTTTTTTGTTTATCTTGGAGCCCAAGTTTGATTATCTATAAAAACTTGATTATTCTTCATGGTTTAACCATCCCAAAACTCATAAATCATTTTAAGAGTAGAGAGTTAAAAGAGCAATTTTCTTAGGTGTAATTGGTATATATCTCTTTCTTTGTTAATAATATAATAACAATCGTTCTTTAGTGGATGTAGAATCAGTTTGATCTGAACAACGTTAAATTTTATGTTCTTTATTTTACACTTCCGCTAACATATATGTGTTTTCTACCAGCCTTAATCTTTAGAACTTTCCTCCACTATTTCAGTAAAATACACTAGAAATCTTTAGGAATAACAATGGGAAAGGACACGAACGGGGAAGGGCAAGGATTTAATGCGGCAGAGTAGGACAATATTTAAATGGGGTGGGATAGGATAGGGTGAGTCAAAACTAATATTTTTATAATTTTAATAGGGCGGGACATGACAGGGCATGAGTTTTCTAACCTCAACATCAAGTCTTGCATGTCTCCTTTTTCTCTACACACAGACAAAAACTAATTAGCATATATCTTTGTATTTTTCTTTGCTTTCATGTATCTTATTAAACATTAGTAACACACATTAATGTTCAGGTTATTTATTTATTGAAAAACAATTGATTTGTTTTAATCAATCAAACAATTCATTATCAAGTATGACCATGGCGACTAATTCTCTATTCCCATTAACGTCATTTTGTTTAGTTAATATTTTCACTTTCATATTTTCATAACATGAATGCAACACATTAGTAATTTTACACTTTATTGTATAATTATATAGGAAAAACAAATTAACATTTACATGAGTTAGGGTGGGAAATAGCTTAGCAGGACGGGGAAGAGCGAGACAAAATGTAGTAAAAATTATAAATGGTTCAAGGTAGGGCAGGTTAAATCTTAGCTTGTCACGCTCTAACCGCTCTATCGATATTCATAAAAATCTTAATGTTAAACTTCATGGAATAGTTAAAAAATGTTATAAACCTATTTATATTATAGTGAATATCTATTATATGGAGTCCGCTAGAGAAGTGTTAGGATCCTACTTGGGGACCAAGTTAGATTTCCCCTATAAATAAAGGATTTTCCTTCATTATAAATCAGATCTGTGAATTCCTAAATGTCAGTCATGAGGAATAAGAAGTCTTCTCTTCTCCCTACTATTTCCTTCTTCTTATTTTATATAGTTTCATAACACATTATCAGCACGAGACTTTACCATTGATGTTTGCAATCGTTAGGTTAAACAATATAAAAAGCGGTCTCATTGAATAAGGTATGTTTGTTATTATCTGTTGAATTATTTGAGAGTGCTATGTTTTGTGAATCAATGAGAAAATTATTGTTTACAGAATTACTGAAAGAATATATTCATATACTTCTACCCGACTATTTTTGTGTTGTAATAATATTTTTGGGTATAGTTATAAAAGACAGTAATTTTGAATACTTCCTGTTTATTTTGTCTATTTTATTCATCTCGTTCTACATGGCTTTATATTCCATATTCGTATAAAATTATAAATGTTGCATATCCAGTACTTTGTGCCTAGTTAGTGGTCCTATATATGGATAGTTTGGTTCATCATGCACTTTGGTGTATTATAGTATTTGTTAAGAGGGTAAGATGATGGATTCGTGTTCAATCGCACCAAGAGGGTAAGACGATGGACACTAGTCCAATCGTACATAGAAGGTAAGACATCAGGTTTAAGTCTTGGTGCACCATGATGATAATATGTTGGATTCAAATCCCATCAATTTATGGATTAAGTTGCCTTTATATGGGTAAGACATTGGATTTAAGTGTCAATGCATTATATTGGTGATATATTAACTATTAAAGAAAACAATGTGCTTTAGTCATGAAACTTATTCCATTGAAACCGCTTCACTCCCTCAAGTGAATGTGATAGTAGTGCATAATATGTCTGAAAGAAGACAAGTGATTGAATAATGCACATGAACATGTAATGAGGTACTAAAGTTATCATAATTGATATACTCAGATTATTCATGAATAATGAGATCTTTTGTTAAATGTTATATATACAGATTCATTCACTAAATGTGGTAGTAGTGCATAATATGTCTGAAAGAAGACAAGTGATTGAATAATGCACATGCATGTGGAATGAGGTACTAAACTATAATAAGATAATATGCTTAGATGATTGTGTTCCATTCATGAAGAATGAGAACTTTTGATACATGCTAAAAATATAGATCTATTATCTAGAGTGAATGAAGTGTATACCAACCATGCTAGGCGTGAAAAAAGGTCGCTACCTTTGGTTGTGCACATGGTATCTCCATGAATGTCTCAGGGCAGACATGTATTATAGAAAATTTCTCTACTTGATGTTTTGACTTGTATTGGATAAGAACTAGATCGTCTTGGACATCTTGAGCCTATAATGATAAGATGAGTAATAGAAAATTCAATTGGACATTGTCACGCCCCGAGGCTACCCCCTTAACGTAACACGGGACCTAGGATCACGAGTGACCCCAAGCTAACTAAAACATGTACTATGCGGAAGCTAAAACAGTGGATATCCAAAAATAAGGGAAAACCCAACTAGTCTGAATATATAAAACATACTAAGATTTTGGTAATAACTGAAACAACCACTTAACAACTCAAGCTGAATCTACTACTATGTCTGAAAAGGCTCTAACTGAGTTGAGTTTCTGGGACATGCCCCAGCTAACTCTAACAAAACTGAACACTGAAAGTAAAGACTAAAATGAAAGCATGTATATTGTAACACCTCTAAAACCAGACCCAGAAAAAAATTACAGAAATATACCTAAAGCAGTGAACCACGGCAGGGTTCACAGACGGTGATAGGGTCCACGGTCCGTAGACCTACCCGTGGTCTTGACTTGGAACTCACCAGGCCTAGACATCAGACCACGAGCACCTTCACGGTTTGTGGTCTTGATGACGGGCCGTGGTGGCGCTCGTAGAGTAGAGGCAGTGAACCTCTCTAGCCAGCGCATTAGACCCCCACGCCTAAGTGAGGACCACGAGGACCTTCACGGTCTGTGGTCTTCACACGGCCCGTAGGGGTGTCTGTGGAGCCTTACCAGTAAGCCCCCTAGCCAGTCCCTCCAGACCATAGCCCAAGTGGAGACCACGAACACTTTCACGGTCTGTGGTCCTTCACAAGGGCAGTGGTAGGGCTCGTGGACTCAGACCCTTAGCTAGTAGTCAACAAGTCCAGACCACGACCGACTTCACGGTCTATGGTCCCTTTCACGGTCTGTAAAGGTGGACGTGGTCAGCCCATCTACAGTTCAAGTCAAGGTTATTTCGGTCTTTTCCTTATTCGTTGGACACCTAAACTACGTCATTTTAACCCTAAATTTCATGGTTTTAGATAGTTTAAGCCTAGAAACATAACTAGAACTTACCTAAGTCAAATCATTAATCAAAACGTAGAAAATTAGAAGTAAGAGAGGAGAAAAAGGTCGACCAACACTAGTTCAAGAACGCAACAAGTTTCCATCAGTTTCAACCCCGAAATCAAAAGATTTCTCCATGGAATTCGTCATCAGGTGTGTGGGATTTCACTAGTAGATTCCTTTCGCCCATTAGGTCCCTAGAATTCAGTCAGATTCTTGATTCCATGATTATGAACAGACCAGGGGTTTTTAAAATTTCAATAGATCATCATGAATTAGTTATTTAAATGTTCCAAATCAGATTATCATGTCATTTCTCAGTTTATTACATGAATTTCAGAACCCTAGCTATGTATTTCTTTAGTTCTTGAATTACACATGCTAGGTCAGATATTTCAGTATTTAGTTATACATGCCTCAGTTTATGAATGCATCATTATCAGATTACTTGTTGCATTCTCAGTTTTGCATGTTTTATCTAGTCTTACAGAAATTCAGTCATAATGTATTAATCACTTAATCTATTGGGAGTAGCATAATTCTGGGTTGGACTAGGGTTCAGCGTACCCATATAGTCCCAGAACTACGAGCCACATAGGTGTAAGTCCCCTCCGTGGGCATCATTTAGTGATCACGCCAGCATGCCTCTATACCTTTGGCCGGGTATATTGGGTCCTCTCGATGGGGCGTATA